>QNGE01004752.1:22059-41398 GCA_008508345.1 Paragonimus westermani | reverse complement strand
ATCCTGCTTGTTCTTCGCGTATCTGACTTTCTCTGGACTTGGTGAGCCGACGTAGAATGAGGCCAGTGAGTAACTTGGACGCAACAGACACCAAACCGATGCCTCTGTGGTTGTCACATAGACTTCGGGACCCCTTTTTGAAAACGGGAATGGCTGTTGAGAGGCATCAATCACGAGGTACCTCTTCAGTCTCCCAGATCGTCTGGAGAAGTTTTGTTAGTTCTGATAGCAACCTCACTCCACCATCCTTGAAAAGAGGAGGAGAGGAGCCTAACAGAATGAACCGATTATTTTTGCAGCCGTACGTGCAACTCAGTTGGTCCTGACAATCAGTAGAAGCAAATCACCTCCGTTTGCGCGCTTGTTAACTTCAAACTTCGAGGTCACTTGGTAACACAGCAAACCAACCCGCACTCAATAAGAAAAAGGTGTCTGTACAAACTTAGTACTGGGCAAATATTTCTCTACTCTGAAGTGCTTCCAAAAGCTGAAACACGCTATCATCCTACCTTACTGCGAGCTACCCACGACCGTAACCATCTAAAATTTGTCACAGCAAAGTTGCTTGGGTCTTCATTTCTCGTTCCATTTTGCATTCAACCTGACTTCACGGACCCATCTCATCGACTGTGAGCACAAGGTCACTAAGAGAGTACACAACAAACCTCCAAAATGCACCACTTCGCATGCACCGCTAACAGGTTTCAGTTCAGTTAGACATTTTCACGTATAAAATGAAAAATGATGCTACAAGACTTGGAGTAGTCTGAGTTTATCACCGCCGTTGATGATCAGTTGTTGAGAAGTCTATATGCTTCAAAAGCTGCATCGGAGTTGCAGAGATGTTTGGTAAGACCAGCTGTCGTATAGCGAACATTAGCATGATTTCAGTCTTTTCCTGAATGACCGAGTGTATAAGGTTTGTGGTGTTTGCGCTAAACAAGAGACTTCAAAACCTGTCAAGCCCCACCAACACCGTCACAGCGGTCACATTAACACCGGCAAGCGTTGTTCCAACTACACAGCTCCACAAGTGTACTAGACCCAGCAAACATGTGTAAACAAAATACACATTGATACGTCTACAGCATGCCATGATTGTTTATATCTTTCGGAGAATACGCAAAAATATTGAACGGAACCTTTGGTAACTGATGGGTAGGGGGAATTTTGGTTTTATACACGAATTTAATCACTGATCTGTTTATTTGCAGACAAGTTTTAAATGCCACCATTACAAACTGTATGACTGAAAAACACCGTCGAACATCCTGTAGACCAGATAAAACTGAAAGAGTCAACACTCTGTAGTACACTATCATAATACTTTACACACAAGAATGTACAAATCTGTTTGGAACAGCTAAAAATTATCATCCAGTTTATTCACTCGGATGTCAGTGATCCTGAGGACAGCAACGTTATCCTGAAATACTAAGGATATGAGCAAATTTCAACAAACGGACGAACCCCTCATTCGTTTGTGCCGTCGTCTCCGATGAAACTGAAACCACAATTTTGGGTGTTCCAGAGTTTTTTCGATCACTTGAGCCTCAATATAAACTTGATTGTCGTTTAATAGGGGCCGACCAATCAGAGTGAACTGATTGGAACCGAGAAGCAAAATCTTTTCCAATCGGATTCGGTCACCAACTTCGGTACCATATAATGGGGTTTTAACCATTAGTAAATCTTCCGTTGTAACTTTAAATTGTTTCCCAGCTAGATGCACCACAGCAAAATATCGCGACGTGTTTTCAACGATAGATGTATTCACGGATGAAATGACATCTACAAAGAGAAATATGATTATGTATCTCCAGAAAAACGTGAACCAGTTGAAAATAATGTATTTTCTACAAAACCTGAACATATCTGATCATCGTATAACATTCGAGCAACTTTCTGTTGGACCACCGGATGACATAAATACTTTTGTTTCAGTGCATCATTTGGCAAACACAACGTCTCAATTTTGCACTAGCTGTGTAAGCCACGTTTGTTACAAAGCCGTCATCTAGATCGTCATCTAGATCCAGAAAACCCACACACGACCTCACAGGTTACGAGCATGGTGATCTGAGGTTGCAACCTTCAGCTAGGCTAGATGGTGCATGCGGAGCGCCCGCATAGCTGAACACAGGCATAAGGACTCACTTTTATATGTCGCCGGTTTGCGTGAAGCCAGAAACAGTTTGAGGACAATCGGACACCAAAGGGCGAAAAAGAACAACGACACGCAATTTGTTCGTAACAGTCACCAGAAAACAGTTCAGAACGGTTACGGTAGACCGCAAAATTAGTCACACAATACTTCATTGAGGCACGAAATTCGCAAACGGAGCCGCAATTTAGAACCTCTAAAAATGCAGATCGATCTGCCGAATCGAACGCACCTTTATAGTCGAGAGTTACAGCAGTCGCTGGCCTTCAGTACACATGTCGCTCCTTCGGAATTTGACGTAGAGTAAAAATGTGATCTACACATCCGCGCTCAGGGCGAAATCCTGCCTGTTCTTCCCTAACGTTTACCTCCTGAACTGCAGTCAGTTGGCGAAGTAAAATGGATGACAGAACCCTAGAAATGACCGGAGTCAAACTAATTGCCCTATAGTTTTCGAAAGAGCTCCTGGTACCTTTCGTGGATACAGGAACTATTATCGCGTGAGCCCGGCACGGAGGAATGGTGCCCGTCGTCCAAACACGTTGAAACAATTCAGTCAAGGCTTCTACTAATGCCTCCCCACCTTCATTGAAGTGTCTGGACGACCAGCAGCCCAATTACGTTTGGGAGCCCAAATGCAATTGCCGACCTCGTTCTCGGTGGGTGGTTCCAAAGTTACCGACGAGGGTGTTACATTACAAGTTTGTGGCGGCAACACAGTAGAAGCAAGAGGCCAGCTAAATTGAACCACAGTGTTCCACTCACTGCTCTAACCTTCTGGACATATTAGTAGTTATCAGATTGAAGGTTGGGAGAGGCCTGAGAACAATTTTTGATAGGGCAGTGGGGGAGGAGTCAGCAGTAGCATGTTTTCGCTTATTCACCCTGCTGTATGCAGCAGATAGATTGGCCTGCCTGGTATGAGTAACTCTGTTCAGTCTAGCCCAAAAAACATCGAGGTGCGGAGGCCGTCACACCACGTCAAGGTCAAGTCATGGTAACACTGTGCCGATAAGTCCCAGCTCTCGCCACTCAGTCGGAGACCTCCCTCGACCTGTGCTTCCACCTAGAATGCAAATTAATGTAGGTGTCTTCAACGTTCATACTCTAAAATAGATAGGTCAACAGGCTGCTCTCGCACGAACGTTAGACTCGGTTCATATCGATGTATGCTGCATCTCGGAGACTAGAATCCACGACAATAATCGACGTATAGAATTAACAGCACCCGCACTTTCTACCCGATACTGGTTATACACTTCAGGTGACTCCCCGGTCGCCGTTATCGGTCAACCTGGAGTAGGTATAGTCCCCAGCACGACGGCCTTTTGCTTCTACTGCGTTGCCACTACAAACTTGTAGTGCAGTGGCCTGGTCGACAGACTTGGAATCACCCACTGAGACTGAGGTCCGCCATTGCATTGCGGCTCTCAAGCGTAATAAGTCTGCTGGTCCAGATGACCTCGTACCGGCACTTTTCAAAGAAGGGGGAAAGGCGTCAGTATAGGTTTTGACTCATTTATTAGTTTGACCCCAGTCATTTCTAGGGTTCTGGCATCCAATTTACTTCGTCGACTCACTGCAGCTCGAGAGGTAAACATTAGGGAAGAACAGGCAGGATTTCGCCCTGAGCGCGGATGTGTAGATCACATTTTTACTCTCCGTCAAATTCCGAAGGAGCGCCATGTGTACTGCCGGCCAGCGACTGCTGTATCTCTCGACTATAAAGGTGCGTTCGATTCGGCAGATCGATCTGTATTTTTAGAGGTTCTAAATTGCGGAGTGTGTGCGAACATACTGTTGGCGCTTTATTCCTATACTTCGGCTCAGATTAGGATTTACGGTGAACTGTCTGACAGTTTCAGCACCATGAGTGGCGGTGTACGTCAAGGCTGTCCGCTGTCACCATTTTTGTTTAATTTCGCCATAGACGAAATAATGGAGGATTGTCTCCGGCACTCACAAGATGCCCGCGTGGACCTCCTACCTGGTGAAAGACTGAATGACTGATCTTGATTACGCTGACGACAAGGTGTTGCTGTTTGACAACTTTCAAGCAGCACAACACAAAGCTAGACACTATTTTGCGTTCTGCTAAAGAGTTCCGAGTGCGCTTTGCAGCCTCAAAATGCAATGTGCTNGATGGTTAGGTCATGTATTACGCATGCCAGCTAGTCGTCTTCCACACCGAGCACTGTTCGCTGACACTGCGACCGACTGGTGTAAGGTGCGAGATGGTCAGATAATGATCTGGCTCGGAGAAATGAAGTCGTTCACGAAGGGGTTGGTCAGTGCAGATCAACTTCGTCTCCCGGGGTGGGCCCCCGCGACTCACAGGGTCGGTGGCTGGAGACTCTAGGTGAGATGACGGCTAATCGAACTCAGTGGCGTGAATGTTGTCGTTGTTTGTCCGAGTTGTCTGTGAAGTGAGTGCATTTGATGACATGGGACAGAAAAGGCCGTAAGGAAGCTGTCTCGCTGATGACGCCTTACTCTTACTTGCAGCTCGGTTGCTTGTTTGCACGGTGTAGGCACTTTGATGTTGAATTTTTGAATCTGGACGTAGTCATTTTCAGTAGTTAGGTCCCTTCCCCTTCTTTTTTCTTCACCCTTCCTATATAGAGTTTGCTTTTTCTCCATGGTTGTGTGGCAGTTAAGCATTAATGTGAACCACTGATGTATTGCTATTTACGATGATGATGATGACGTATTATTAGATGAGTATACCAATTGTTTCGCTGATAGTTTCACTGACAAGCGGTCATCTGGGACCGGTAGCACGAATAAGCTTGGAAAGTCTGCCGACGTTTCATGAAGTAAAAGCGGTCTCCTTTTCCTCAACCTTTTCCATTCACCAAGCCTCACGACCAGCCTTTAGACTGTTTCAGTTTCCTACAAATATCCCTACTAGATCTGTTAGATAAATTGCCAGAAGGAATGTTTCGTCTGGCTTCTAACAACCCCAGGGACTTCTCCGAGATCCAATATCTGTCCAAACCATGTACCCCCGTGCCACATGCTATAGTACCTGCTTCATAAATTGTCCGTGAGAACTTGATCCAGCAGCTATCAGGATCTGCTGAGCGAGAACTGCTAAGGCAGCTTTCTAGGCTAGCTTGGTAATTATGCTTGACCGATGGTGAAGCCAGCTTCTTAACAGCAAATGGTTGCTGTCGGTGAGGTCGTGGCCCAACAAAAGTAAAAACGGAACGACAACGTACCAACATATGATGTGAACCCAAGTATGTACCCCGAATAAGAACGACAGTTCTGAATGGAACCCCGCCATGTATAACATCTGACACCAGGCCTGATTCGGAGATGGCGGGCGCCAAGTATAGCAATAACATGCACGATGCCTAAAGCTAGTGCTGGCTGAAAACAGCTTGTGTTCGGCACACAGCCGTAGCATGCCATCTAAACGAGGCTCAGCCGTTCCAGGCGATAATCTGTCCGGCCGAAATGACTGTATATCACAACGGGGAGGGGCTAGACCCGAGTACAAAACGTCCTTGACACTCTCGTCATTATAGTCAGTTGGAGCATAAGCAGGCACAACGAAAAGACTTCTGAAAGCTGGCCTTAAGAGAACTTGCCAAGCGGACGGCATGAAGTCTATTCTTAACAGGAATCCAAACTACTAATGCGGCTGTCGAACTGATGACTACACCTACCCCCAACGTAACCCGTAACGCCGTCCGTGGAGTCCCCCGGAAGTTTATAACCAACATCGAGTGGATGATGCGGGTGTTGTTAGTTCCGTACGTTGTCTATCGTCCTGGATTCTGGTCCCTGAGAGACAGCAGACATCCACATTCGACGAGTCTAACGTTCGTGCGAGAGCGGCCTGGTCACCCATCTGTTTTAGAGTGCGGACGTTATAAGCGGCGATATTAATTTGCATTCCAGGTCTGATCAGGAGACGAAGGGTGACTGAGGCCGAATGGTGCGGAGTCGGACTTACCGACACGGTGTTACAGATGAAAAACCATCATTTCTAGATGTTGTCATGCCTCATAAAATTGACGGCAATTCATAGGAGAAAAAGTACACTGGCCAGTATACGCACTTCCTTAGCTCTGTTCCGCTGAAGTATAGACGAAATTTGGTTTACCGCTTAATAAGCAGTGCCCAGAGGATATGTACGTCAGATACCTTACCAGACGAACTCCAGCACATTCGAGGTGTGCTAAGTCGGAATAGATATCCTCGACGATTTCTGGACAGAAACATGCGACAAAAAGCTAAGCGAGTAGTCAGGTGGTGCGTAGAAAGCTTGTTTTTATTACTCTTTCATACAAAGGTGAGGTAACCAGTGAAACTATCATCGACCGAGTTTGTAATGCAGTTGAGAGTGCCTGCCCTGCAGCAAGGGCCATCCTATTGTTCAATACCTACCCGAAACTGGCAACATATTTCAAAAACAGCTTGCCTAATTTTTCTCGTTCTTTTGTTTATTCCCCCATTTGTTGTTGTCAACCAGGTCAGGCTAGGAAACCACGAGAAGGCTATCGGAAACTAATAGTGAACAACTCCCGAAATGCCTTCGCAACGGTTTGAGGGCCCAGTTCCAGTGCGATCGACACTGCTTATCAAACCGAGCCGGATGAAGCATTCCCAGCCATCCACAAGATTCATCAAACACATCCCACAGCTGTCATGTTGCGACTGCTATCGACTACCGAGGCTATATCCATCAGATTCTACAACCCACGTCTGCCTGCCTGAAGGCTGTTGGTGTAAGCCCTAACATTCCTCGGCCAATTTATCCAAAGCCACTTGAAACCCAAGCAAGCGTGAACTACCTGACACCAAAGAACGCATGTCTCACGGCAGCCACGAGTGACAGTCACACATTCATTAACATTTTTATGACCAACCTGACTTGTTCTTATTTTTCGTACATAAATGGCATGTACCTAGTATAATTGCAAGAAGCCGACAACAGCTGCTCGCCTAATTGACTTCTTACGAATCCTATAGGAGTGTGGGAAGGATTGAAAGAGTCCAACTGCAACCGGCCGATTCCGCCAGTTCTGTGTTCCACGTGACATCCCACATACATTCGGATCGTGGGCAATCTTTTGTCTGGGGAAGTATAACACTCCTCACAAAATAGGTAATTAACTACTGCGTATAATCCTAAATCAAACGTCACTTTCTGGCCAGCCTATCTCGCTTGCTGCTAAATGCAGGTTCTCATTAACTAATGGGTGAGAGGTCGTTCTCTCTCACGCCATAAATTCAGCCCGTTCTAAGATGCACCGCTACAAACACTGCTCTGCACCGACAGTTGCTCCAAAAGTCGACTTCAGAAATCACCTTACCAGGCTGGTTGACCACTCCTGGACCGGTTTTCGTGACATAACACCCAATCAAAATATGGACCGCTAATAATGAAGTCAAAATCATTGAGGGTAATCCCAACTACGACCAAGTGTGGTAAACTGTGCAGGGGAAAACAGCTTCTATTCACCAGCTTGCTCCAAAGAAACAACTACCAAGAGTACTCGTTAACTCCCATGCGGAAAAAGAATTCTCCATTTCTTTCACTACAAGGTCACCAATGTGTACAACGCCTGTGTCGTATGTGCAGGAAGTCTTCGCTTGAGAAAGTCCTCCCGGAAGACTCGACCGATTACAAACACAGGTGCAATTCGAGAACCTGTATGATCAAATAGAAGACTTCCGTCCAACGCCACAGGGCAACTAGGGATGGCTCAGCGCGAACCTGGTCGACATTTTACACCAGCATTGCTGTTTGACATCTGAGTATCAAGCTCTAAAACAACTGCGAAAAATGATATAGGTGGTTTTCATTTACCCAAAGGTTCCGGTATAATTATCACGAACAAGGCTGGGTTTGAGACCAAAATGAAAGGTCTCCTAGCGGGCATACGAAAATTTCAAACAGACAGTACGGCTGACAAAATTTCGATAGACAAATAAATCCCATGAAAACTGCTAATCCTACCACTACCTGGGTATATCTCGCAATTGCAATAGAGAAATGAAGTCAGCCGGAACCCGCACACCACAGTTAAGAGTTGCTCTAAGAACACATAAGTACAGTGTCCCATTGAGGCCAGTCCTGTGCACAGACAACGTACCGCACCACAAGCTTGCCAGATAGCTTGTAGACATTCTCCACCCCATCTGCCAGATGTACATTCCGCACTGTGTGAAAGATTCCTTCGAACTGGTGCAAACTTTAGAGGACGTAACGAAGAGCTCACAATATGTATTTCACTGATGTTGGCTCTCTAATGACAAGCCTTCTTTTCTGAGAAACGGTCGATTGTGGTGTGCGATTTTAGTTCCTATCCAAATTCACCTTTTTGTCTCCCAACTGATTACCTCAAAGAACTCATACTTTTGTGTACAGAGAATATCCGGCTTGATTTTGGAGGATCATCTTATAAATAGGTTGATGGTGTAGCAATGAGTAGTCCATTGGGCCCAACACTTGCGGTCATATTCTTTGGAATGACTGAATGAAAAGTACTTGAGGCTACAGATAGTACCAGCCTCTATAAGCGATATATAGATTATGTTTTGATTCTTACCACTATTATTCACTTTGCTTCACTCTTAAACTTTCGCAATTTCGTTCATCTCAATCCTTCTGTTTCTCGTGAAGAAGAAACAAATAACAGTCTACCTTTACTAGACATTTCACTCACTAGACTGCAGGATAGCTCGATATATAACGCTCGATATATAACGCCCAGTGCACTCCAAAACCGATTGGAGCGGTCAGTATGTACAGTTTATTTCTCGTGTGCCAATTATTTACGAACGAAGTCTGGTGCGAGTCCTGTTCCGTAGAGGCCGGTACGTCCGAATCGACGATTGCTTGCAAAGAGAGGAGGAGGAGGAATTGAAGAAGATACTACTCACAAATGGGTATTCCGAGATGTTCATCCATATTCACAGCCATAAAAGACCGAACAAGACTGCCGTGAATACGGTTCCTAAGACGCAGGTCTTCCTGAGCCTGCCTTTCAAATGTGACCAAATCACAACTGGCGTAAGTCAAAAATCACAGTCTGCTCTAATTCGTGCACACCCTGTGGCTGAATTGCAACTACTACTCACAGCTAGAAGTGTCGCCCAACATGTTTACAGTCTCAACGTACTGAAATGCTGTTTCACATGTAATCTATCAGTTCATTTGCACTTGCGGTGACGTCTGTATCGGCAGAACAGACTGCTGCATACGACGATGCAACAGGTAATGACAACAGAACAACTGAGACGAAATCCAAACTTATTCATTGCAAGGTATATCACGGAAACAGGTCACGTTGTTGACCCCACCAACTAGTTTCAAGTACTCTTGCGTAATCGGAATCTGAAGTTGCCTGCTTTCTCCGAGGTAATGTTAATCAATACTCGCCGTCCGACCCTGTGTGCATAGTGTTGGCTCACACAGTCTGTCTACCCTGGAACTGACGTCAGTCCTTGTTTCATGTAAACCCAATCGTTGACTGTTTCTATTGTAAATGAGATCCAACTGTGAAAAATCAGGACTTCCGCTGGATTCCAACTAGTGACAAGCACAGCATGGCTCAACGCGACAAGCGCTCTCCCAGCTAAGCTACGAAGCCACGCCAGGAGCTCGGAAATTTCACATTTGGACTCTATTACCCAATCGTCCCACTGTAACATGTAATCCACCAAACGATCCAGGGGATCGACTACTTCGGCAAGATTTCTCAAACAGTCCACGCTGGAATCCACCAACACCACTGGTGAGCGTAAAAATTGTATTACTGATAAGTAGTGTGGCAGATTTATCATTTTAGATGAGGCCCAACTGTTTCTATTATTGTTGTTATCCGCATGTCCTATGTGTACTAATGTTTTGCGTTCCTGATTGAAGAGAACGAACGAAATATTAACATCTCACGGTGTCTCCTAACGTTATTGGTGAACTGGATCATCATCTGTACAACCTCGGAAACTGTGGAGCTCAACAAAGTCCATGCTTTTTTCCTCCGTTAACTTTTATGTGGCTAGTCACAGGGGAGAAGAGTGTAGTACGCATAACTGGCTTCCATACCGCAATTAGAGAACGAATAAAGCTTACTTTTCGGATCTTCGATTTTCCCGTTTTCGCCCGGTACGTGCTTGACAAATATCTGGTACGCCAGATATGGCCAACGACAAGCTATCTAAGCCTCTCAGTGCCCTTGCTGGCAAGTCGCAAGGCTTCATGCTGGGTCCGTTGTTGTTCTTAGACCGTGTCAACCGTTTTCCAGTAGTAGGTAGCTGTTTCATCGCTACGTATGCCAATGATGTGTAGCTCTGGCGCGTTTTATGCAACATCGAACATGCGGAAAAACGATGAAAACATTTGTATACCTTGCAGCCATGGTCCATGCGAATTCCACTTCCGATTAACACGTCCAAATCAAAGGATGTACACAATCGTCATCACAATGATAGAGAAAACCGCATCGGCGACGCTAATTTAGTCTCCCAAAAGCATTACCTCGGTACAATTCTGACATAGGATCCTCAATCTAACGTCGTCACATCGACAGTGAGGGAAGCCAGTAGCGGGCTAGCGACGCTCAGTAATACCCCTGGTAGGCCCACTACCAAAAGTTGATGTCTAAGCCTGTGCGCTATATTAGAGGGGAGACAGTTGTATCATGGGTTATCCACAGGAAAGTTAGCGAAATGGTCGAAGGTTTATCTGTACTGTCGTATAAGGACTGACTCCAAAATGTAGCTATCGATTTTGGTCTAGAAACACCTATTCAAGGAAACAAACCCCCACGTTGCTCTGACGACTCTAAGAAGCCATATGCACAAAATGTTTACACCGCATGGCGACCTCCTATGTAGCTACCATGTTTGTGCACTTCGAATCCGTGGCACATATATTGCACCATCAGCAGAGACTGCTCTGGCAACATCAGTCGATGCACTCCAAAAGTAGCTAGACGACTTGATTATCCTCAGACGACCACTGGTAGTCGTGTGCTCACAAACGTCTCCCTTTTCATCAGTTTCTTTCACACTCACTTCTGCGCACTCTTCTCTTTTGCTGCCTCATTGTTGTACAACAAAACGGCGTAAACACCCTTGGCACTCCACTTTTGTTAGCTGCGAAATGGTATCTGATGAAGCGTGGCAGTGAAGGCCGTAAGGAATCTGTCTTGCTGATGATGTCCTACTTCACTTACAGCCCCGTTGTTTGTTTGAAAGGCGTAGGCACCTTGATGTCGTATGCTTGAATAAAGACGTTGCTAGTTTTTAGTGGTCAGGTTTCTTCCCGTCCCCTTCTTTTTCTTCTCTTCTTATACAGGGTTTGCTTTTTTCCTCATAATTGTATGGCAGTTAAGCATCAGTGTGAAACAGCGCTGTGTTGCTGTCTGTGATGATGATCGTGGTGTTGTTAGCTGCTTCAACAACCAGCACACTACATATTTCCACCAACTCAGTAGTTCGTACGACTGAGACGGGCGGACCTCACTCAGACCGCTACATCGAAATCAAAACTATTGTGCAATTATACACCCCTGAGACATCGATTTACATGAAAATACATATTCGTAGGAGTACAACGCAAATACCACATCTCCGTCGGCAGAAGACCAGTATGACATTTTAATTGACAGCGTAGCAAGGATGGCTTCCTTCTTTGTTCTAGGAATGCAAACTTATACACCGCACCAGCGCTAGTAAACAGCCTAGTGAAGGCGATCAGCTCAGCTCAGTTTTATAGGATAGTGCGACAAAGCCAGGCGCCAAAATGTCCACAACATGAATACACAGATATCCAGTGGTGTGAATGCTTCACAATTTGCTTCTAGGGATAGTTCAGTATTTTGCGGAGGACCCCGTCAGAGCTGGACTTGGCCGTAGTCGCTGTACACACAATGTCAGAAAAAAGGCGCGAACAATGAGGCACATTTCCTCTCACGGTAACATAGGTGCAGGCTCAAAGCGCATGACCTGAATGGGATATTCATTGTGATCGCTAATCTACCATCAGCTACAAAATTAACGACCACTTCAAGCGCTGCAGCCACAAAGATAAACTGATGAGTAGTCGGGGATTTGGTTTATTTTCAAGTTGACCATCACTCACATTTGATCGCAGCCTTCGCATTCAACACGGTTGCCTCGTGATTGGAATGGCCGGAGTTCAAATCCCGGCCGTGGCAAGGATATGCACTACTGACGAGCTCTAATAAGAGCGAAACTCGAGTCGAGTGCTTCTTTTCGAAAGAGGCTGGCTGAAAAGTCTACCTGAATGCGAAGGTTGCGATAAAATGTGAGTGATGGTCAACTTGAAAACAAAGATAAACGTTAAAATAAGGCAGAATGGTCATAAAATCTTTTAGTGATTCCGAAGAAAAAGAAGGGTATTACAGGATCAACATATACCTTAGTACAACTGAATGTGCGGGTTGGACGATGCGTGCAAACTTCCACACGTCTTTGTAGTGGGCAAATATTGTTTCAGAGTCTACATAATTGTAGGCAGTTTCAGAGTGAGAAATATTTTATGGAGTCCATTTTCCACATATTCCCCAACTGAGTCAGCTAAGTCGGCCATGGCATCTTCCTTCCTCTCTGACGTAACCAACCTCGTACTCGCGAGCAGGCTGTGCGCCAAGTCCATCGAAAGGCCGCACGACCTTCTAGTTAAGCTCGACCCACGGACGGTGCTCGAAATATTCCAGTGTCAACCTAAGAGGCTTTTCTCCAGTTCGCTCTCTGTAACAGATGGACGGAGGTGAACATAGGGCAAAAGTCTAGGCAAAGATCAAGGTTGGCCAAAAACTAAAACTGAAGACCATGGCCGTAGTTTCCAGTCACGCAGTGTCTATCGGGAAACCTGTTTGCAGTAGGAATGGAAGACGTCGTAGCCGCTGGTGCCCGCCCGACGACCGACCCTCCATGTTAAGGTGCACGCATTGGGGGCAACGAGCTGCTCACACACCATCCCTGTTACTCGTCCCAAAATCTACTGAAAGGCCATTCAGGAAATTCTTTCTCCCAATAGCAGAAGATGCCTGCGATGAATCCAAAGGCCTTTGTTTGGTTCTCTTCATCAGGCGAATCCACCGGTGACCTCATAACCCCACACACGCCGTCCCCTTCTAAGTTCTATCCCTCAAAGATGAGGCAGCCAAATTTCACTGGATAAAAACTCCCAAGCACACCCAAAGTGGGAAATCTGAAAGGACCAGATCTCACAAGTTGTGAAACAGAAAACGTCGGATAATCATCTCGCAGGAACGGTGATATACGGCCACGCAATGATGACACGCATGCAACCGCGCAGGAAGACCCTCAGTAAAACCCGGCGAAACAAACTGGGTCCAACCTCGCGGCCGCCAACAGTCTCCTCAAATCTGGGTCTTATTGTCCAAACTCTTGGTCGTGTTCTGCTCTCTCGTGTCTTGCAGAAAACGAAGAAGTAGCCTTCAGGTGCATGTGTATGAACTGCCTGAGTCTAATCAATAGATTATCGGGAAACGAAGAGTGGGCGAAGAACATATTCGTGAGGAACAATCTGGGTTCTGTCCTGGCCATGGTTGCATCGATCACATCTTACCACTTTGCCAGATGCTTGAATTCCGCCACCCACATGAAAGACCAACGGTTGCTGTCTTCTTGAAGAATAGAAGGCCTACGATTCGGATGACAGAACTACACTCTGGAACTGCCTGTCGAGAAAGGATTTACTTGAGAAGTATGTGGACGTCTAGCAATCAATTTACTGTCAGACCTCAGTCTGGGTTAAGGCTTGTGGCAGCGTACCTACGACCTTTAGCATTCGAAGTAGGGTGTGATAAAGTCTCTAGCTCCCCTTTCCTACTCAACATTGCACCAGACGAGATATTAGAGCGTGCCCCGACAGGCCGTGAATGTAATGCTAGCACTCCACATCGACACAATACGCAGACACCGCTCAAATCTGCAAGGGCTCACAGGGGTCCAGAACACTGTAGACAGACTAGAGGCTTCGGTTCATCCACCTACTAAGTGAAGAGTACCGTTGCAATAATGACAGTGCTCCGCGCCTGCTCTCACCCTTGGTGATAAACAGTTGGAGGTAGTCAAGATGCCTGTTCACCTTGGGAGCAGTATCAGTGCTGATAGAATGTTTGATGAGACGGCAAATCGTAAAGAAAAGGCTAGGGTGGCGTTTGCCCACTTGCGTTATCTGGCGTTGGCATGACCTCAGCCTCTCCGTGAAAGACCGAGTGTACAACGCCACTGTAAGGAAAGTCCTATTGTATGACTCCGAAACCCCGTTCATTCGAGCGGAGAATGTTCAGAGTATCTACTTCCGACCATCGGCCTCTCCGAAGCATTGATGGTGTGTGGTGAGAACACCGTGTCAGCAATGACGAAGTTCGCCGACGTGTCTTCGGAACGGATAAACTCTGTCGACCCTTGAGCATATTGATCTCGTCTCGCTGGCTTCGTCCGCTTGGCCACATCGTGCGAGTTCCAACTCACTGACTGCCACATCGTGTTTTGTTCATGAATGGTGGGTTAGACTGGAAGAGGTTACCAGGTGGTCAGCGTATGGACTTAGGTTACGAGTATAAAGACGCTCACACTGAGGCTTGCAGCAATAGGGCACCCCCAGATTTATGGCTGGGGTTCGAAGAACAGTGAACACCTTTTGTTAAGGACGCTCTGATATGGCGAGCAACAGATGTCAACGGTGCACGTGTTGTGAGTCTCTATTTGCATCGTTGTAATCTCTTCTTATCCCACCACATGTTTCTCCTTCATCTTATATGTCTTTTCCCCACATTTTGGCCCGTTCGCCACACCATGTGGACCTTGGGCGTTAATTTACGTACGGAGTTTGCTCATGATACTCGGCCGCATTTATGTGCTTTCAGCAGACATCAGTGAGTGAACTGAACTTATCGGAAGACCCCATGTACTGAGACGACTCTGCCAGACGGAGAATGCGGGATCAAGGCACATATCTGATGTGGGTCATATATCGCTTACCTTCACACATGTGCGGTGATGACGCTTTCCTTGTAAGTCTTGGAAATTTCCTACGAGTTTTAGCGTTTTTCTTACATCCTCGTCGTAAGGAGTGATGTTGCTTCATTTACAGCATACCGGGCATCAAAGTCTCACTAGGGCTATGAGAAGGGATACTGATGTTAATACGAGAGGAAGCGTGGACAGAGTGCGGCATCATGCTAGTCGCAATCTTCATGTCCGCGACCAAGTTACCACAAACGGAAGCCATCTGGTGGACTGAGTGGGCACGAAATTGCCAATTGCTCATAGTAACTACTATTCGTCCATCTTTGTTTTACCTACTACTGGTTAAAACAATCAACAGGAATGAGTACCGTTTAGAAATTCAACTGGGTTGACAGCAAATGCCCAGAAAAGTACCTCGGTTCATCACTTTGTGAACAGCCTTATGTAGACCGGAAGTACGACATGTCCTAAAATGCAACTCGAAATTCGGACAACTTATTCGCACTGCGCAACCTCTCCTCTCGCTCATCAATTCCGCAGACAACCCGCCGTCTACTTGGTGACCGTTCGCGAAGAGTAAATTCACAGACAATTCAAGGGGCCTGGACGCTTTCTGCACTGCTCGAAATAGATATAAGCGAGAAATCAGCGAATGAACTATTGGGTGCTCGCGCGAACAACCACCTTATCTAGATATATGCATTGACTAGGAAGAAAAAGATTTTTAGCTCTCCAGCTGTTACTGTCCGACGACATGACCTTCTCTGACCCTTTCATTTTTGAGGAAGTGTTCACAATGCTATTCAATGGTCTACAATGTGGCACCACCAACCCGGTACCCTAGTTTAACTGTGAAACTTCCGTCAACCGTTCCACTGCTGACTGCTCTGTATCGCATGCCGAACACGTCTTACTTCAGACCAATTCAGATAACACGATAAGTTCAGGCAGGATTCACCTTAATATTGACAGAGAATCAGCTGTTAGTCTAACAGAACCACTTCGCAAGCTATTAAAATGGACATTGAGTCAGTGCCCTTCCCAGTGCATGAAAAGAAACCGAGATCACGCCTACCTTCAAGGCTGATGATTAGCAATCCCCCTCAACTGTTACCAGCCAACTAACCTAACTAGCATCACATGCATGCGTCTAGAACTTACCATTTTTAAATACTTCTCAGGAGATAATCTTCTTACTTCTGGCCAGCCTAGATCCCTTACTAGCCGGTCATGCATAATCAACATGCCTATCTTCATGGAGAGCGTGATGGGGACTAAAGACAGTGGTCTCATCTCAGGTGCAATCTTCTTTGATTTCACCAAGGTTTCCCATCGCATGGTCTCGTGAACACAAACTGGAACCTTATAGGATTCAACGGGTTATCTTAAGCTCGACTAAGTCCCTTCTTAATTACAGAAACTTAGGATTAAAACCGCATCAAATCCTCTATATTCCACCGTTGTTTCTGCGAGGTTCCTGAGTGGTCAGTGCTCCGCTGTCCGTTACCTCTTATTTGGAACCTTATTTCCACCAACGCTCCTCTCCGCGCTGACGACTTAAAAATCCGGAATGCCAGCGATCTCAGTTCACTACAGACTAATCTTGACACGACTAGGCGTTGTTCGCACAATTGGAACCTCTTCCTAAGTGATGGCGTGTACATATACGTCAAGTGGTGGGAACTTCGGTTATGCCCTCGTTATTCACTGTGCGTTCAGCACAGACACCAAGAAAACCTACCAGAAGAAAGACCTAGATATTTGACTGTCGTATAACTTACCGTTTGCTTACCATTACGAGAAGGCTGCCTAAAATGAGTTCGTTACCTTCGGCATAGGCAAACAGATCTTTCTCCATGCAAACATAAAGGTCATCATCACAGACAGCAATACATCAGTGGTTCACATTAATGCTTAACTGCCACACAACCATGGAGAAAAAGCAAACTCTATATAGGAAGGGTGAAGAAAAAAGAAGGGGAAGGGACCTAACTACTGAAAATGACTACGTCCAGATTCAAAAATTCAACATCAAAGTGCCTACACCGTGCAAACAAGCAACCGAGCTGCAAGTAAGAGTAAGGCGTCATCAGCGAGACAGCTTCCTTACGGCCTTTTCTGTCCCATGTCATTAAATGCACTCACTTCACAGACAACTCGGACAAACAACGACAACATTCACGCCACTGAGTTCGATTAGCCGTCATCTCACCTAGAGTCTCCAGCCACCGACCCTGTGAGTCGCGGGGGCCCACCCCGGGAGACGAAGTTGATCTGCACTGACCAACCCCTTCGTGAACGACTTCATTTCTCCGAGCCAGATCATTATCTGACCATCTCGCACCTTACACCAGTCGGTCGCAGTGTCAGCGAACAGTGCTCGGTGTGGAAGACGACTAGCTGGCATGCGTAATACATGACCTAACCATCTAAGCCTGTGCGAACGTAGAGACTGGACAGAAGAACTCGTTTGGTAATCACTACCAAACACCCTCTTCCTAACCTCCTCGTTACTTACACGCTGGTGCCACCCGATACCAGCGATTGAACGCAGACATCGGTGGTCAAATACTTGAAGACGGTTCACGTTTTCTACCCTGAGCGGCCAAGTCTTGCTGCCGTAAAGTGATACGGCCCTCACCGTTGTCTTATATACACGACTTTTAAGCTTCAGAGAAATACCCCCTCTGTCGCCAGCGATGCCTCAAATTAGCGAATACCGCACTAACCTTTGGTATGCGGCTATAAAACCGGTCCAGGGTTCAAGAAATGTTGCATACGAGCACCGAATTGAAATGTTTGATCTGCATCCCTTCAACTTGACGACTTCGTGTGTCTCGTAGAGCAGTTCTTGCTCGTAGGAGCTGGTAAGGTTCGACGAGGTCATGAGACGCCTTGCAAGCTTCGTCTTCAGACATTCCCCAAACAACCATTCTTCCCATATGGGATTACCAATCAACAGAACGACCTCTACTATGAGGTCGCTAGCTACGTTCCTCGGAATCGCTTTAAAAAGCTGTCGGGTTCCCATATAGTTGAGACCTTATCATCACCATAAACAGCAGTAAATCATTGGTTCACACTGATGCCCTATTCTCATACAGCTATGATGGGAAAAAACCAAACCGCGTAGGAAGAGAAGAAAATGGGGAAGGGATCTAGCTACTACAAATAGCTGCTCATGTTCAAACATTCACCGTCCAGGTACCTACACCTTGCAAACAAAAAACCGAGCTGTATGTGAGACATGGTTACATTCGTAATTTTAACCCCATTCTGGGTGTTTCCCGTGATCTCCAAGTGCGGTGCTGCATACTGTTTTTAAGTATTGCCTTTGAGTTTGACGGCAGCCCGCCTAACAACGAATAAGACAACCGACGGGACCAACGCACCTTGGGCCTCCAGCCTCGAAGCTGTGCACTAATACCCGAAAACGATCATATATGTGAAAAAATGACTAGTGATCACTTTCCAATGACCTCCTGTGGTGGACACATGCTGTGTTCTCATGCGCTTTGTGGTCAGTCACACTGTACACTACGATCATGTTGGTGTAGCGACCATATTTTTTTATTGCTAACTGCGTTGAAGTTACAGTTAGCATTTGTACTCTCTCCTCCCCCATATTTCGTATGCGCTTAAACGTTTGTTTGAACGAGTATGGTTACCGGCAGGCCACCCGCGCACTCGAAAGTTTCTCCTCCGGTGCCTGCTCGCTTGACGTTTTGCTGCACTAACGTTTTAACTCGCTCTTCGCTCGCTCCCGTCAATTTTACGTTTCGACAATATATTTCTCGTCTACTCGTTGCGTTGTTCGTAATTGACCGGCCATAGCCCGTCTAAATTCTACAAATTGGTAAGCCCGTTTAGGATATATGTCACTGTATACCTGAGTTCATTTTCTCTCTGTCCCCTCATTACTTTTTGGGTGCGTATATTGTATATATAGTGCATATTATATATATATATATATATATATATATATATATATCCGTTTCCATTCGCTCGGTCGCTTTGGACACTAAAGAGGTCGAGACCGAATTCTCGTCTTTGGTATCGTTGATCACGCTAGCTGTTCCCGCTTTCGGGGATCTCGACCCAGAGCTGTGGTTCGCTGTGCTGGGAATAGAGTTAGGCAACCGGCGCATAACAAATGACTTGGACAAGTTCTCGCAGCTTATACCG
>QNGE01004752.1:0-19832 GCA_008508345.1 Paragonimus westermani | reverse complement strand
GGTCGCTCAGTTTGGTTGCCCTGCTGTAGTGACTACCGATCGCGGGTCACATTTTGACTTGGCCTTCACTTCACTCCTCAACGCACTAGACTGTAGTAGAATTCGCACAACAGCTTACCACTCGGCAGCCAACGGGTTGGTTGAGCGTTTTTATCGGCAGTTGAAAAGTTCACTATCCGCTAGCAACAACCCTTCATGGCACGAGATTTTGCCACTAGTCTTGTTAGGTATCCGTAACACGCTGAAGGCGGACCTGCATACCACCACCGCCCAGTTAGTCTATGGGTGCTCCTTACGTTTACCCGGCGAGTTGGTTGCCTCACGCGCAACGGGATTTATCAACTTCGCGGATTACGGCGAGCGGCTGGCCCAACACATATGGCGACTCCCACCACTTCCACCGAGAGAACAGACGATGCCAACGCACGTATACCCTCGTCTGTCAACTTGTTCTCATGTTTCGGTTCGTGTGGTTACTCCTCGACTACCTTTGCACCTGCCGTATACCGGACCGTTCCGCGTACCCCCACGCTATGCTAAGACTTTCGTGTTGGAACGCAATGGCAAACGCGAGGTGATCTCTATCGATAGACTGAAGCCAGCGTTTATAGAGGTACCCGATAAGGAAACTGGTTCGCAAGCAGCAACGCCCTCCTTGGTCGGTACATTACCTAGCGTTGGTACAGATTCGGTTTCAGTTGCGACTCCGCCTGCCTCGACGGGGTCAAGCCCCCAGAGCAGACGCGGGCGATATTTGCAGAGGCCAGTGCGATTCGCCGATCACGTGGACGTCCGTCGTGTCTAATTTTTGTTGTCACACTTCCTTACCAGGTTGATTTTAGATGGCCTGACCTACAGCAAACTGCCGATGAGACGTTTTCTTTCTAAATGAAAAAGGAAGCCTTATCTTGTCGGACGCCATGGAATCAGAAGCCCAGTGAGGTTATCGTTTTCAGTTTATGAGCACTGCACATTCTAGATACCTGGAATTAACCATCCATCATCTACATGGGGCACTGAGGGCGTGCATTGCGAGAAGACGCTACAAAGCTCGAATTCCTGTGAAGATCGTCTGCGATGGACGTGAACAAGGCTACAGCCCTACTAGGCCGACCACAACGTGTCTGTTCCCAATTCCCCGTCTACCTACAACTATTAACCTGCCCAACCGTGCCCCCCATCCATGTTCAAGTGTTTTCCTTCCCCCTTTCCACCAGACGTAAACGCGAGCTGTGTGGCAGGAGTAAATTGGACCATTCATGCTCGAGTCAACGGTTCCAGTTAACTGAAAAACCCCTACATTATCGAAGTCAACACTCTGGTTGTCTTCTAGCAGGGGAGCTCGGTAGCGACCATAGTTTTTTTATTGCTAACTGCGTTGAAGTTACAGTTAGCATTTGTACTCTCTCCTCCCCCATATTTCGTATGCGCTTAAACGTTTGTTTGAACGAGTATGGCTACCGGCAGGCCACCCGCGCACTCGAAAGTTTCTCCTCCGGTGCCTGCTCGCTTGACGTTTTGCTGTACTAACGTTTTATCTCGCTCTTCCCTCGCTCCCGTGGATTTTACGTGTCAACAATAAATTTCCCGTCTACTCGTTGCGTTGTTTGTAATTGACCGGCCATAGCCCGTCTGAACTCTACACTGGTTACAGGGCACAGATTTGGGTCACATGGTCTGTAAGAGGGTACACTTGGGATTCAACACATTATTTCAAGGATGTGTGGCGCTAAGGCCGGTTGAGAATGGATTAACACTACAGGCAATATCCTGTTTACAGAAAAAACCGGCTCCTTGAAACCATGTCATGCATGTACAATAGATTGGAAAGCATTTCGATGTTCCGGAACAAAGTGCACTGCCACAGGACTGAAATGCGACTGAATATACGGGAGTACAGTGAGCAACTTATTCAAGGCGAACGACTTTTTAGTGTTGCATTCAATACACACTAATTACAAGCCCGTAGAGTTAGGTGACGCAATGCAGCCTAAGCAAGTTACGGCGCTTAAAATTTATGGTTGCAACTAGCCAACAGCTGTTTGTGGTTACCATTGGTCATTCAGATAAATTAGCAAACGAACTGCACACAGTCAGATATGAACACTTACCTTTCAGAACACCTTCATTTTGCAACGGGGTAGCTTTCACGTCAGGCAGTTCGATCCTACAGATGATGTGGTTAAATCATGTAAAACATTACATTTCTTCCTCCAAAATTGTGAATGCCTTTGGTATTTTATACAATGTTGGCTTACGCGGAGTATTCCTTCTGATCCAATCAAAACAGCGACCAGAAGTGTTCATGTATGCCACCGGAGTAACACACAACAATGGGAAGGGTTTCAAAAATTCACACGAATGGATTGAGGAGGAACAACGAGCAAAGAATCGTGCAATCATCTTAACGCCGTTGTAACGTGCAACGCAGTGAAGGTGTAACATGCAAACTGGTCGTTTCTACTTCGAAAGCCCGAAACACTTGCAAATCAACCTTGGGGCAACGTGGAGACACCGGAGGACAGCCCAAGCAGGGGTTACAAGAACAGTCCTGGAAAAGGGAACAACACAACCAAGCATGAGCCAAAGGCTTAGTACGCCATGCACACGCCTTACACAAACGAAAGACGAAACGGCGCGAACGACACACAGCACGCCCGCTCAATGCTGCCAGTAGACCAAAAATATCTCTGTAATAACCGAAGTATTGGCGGTTTCTAAAATGCCGGGGTTTGTTTCAATGTTTATCGCGTTCCACCTTCCAAAATGGTTGCATTCTGTCGCCAAAAATGCGTTTGTTTTAATCTTTCAAGGGCGTGACGAATAACTTTGCAGCGATAAATAGAAAATTAACGGAAGCTTGCAGTTCAATTTAATTAGGAGAATTAATGGTCGAAGACAGTCTACATCGATGCCATAAACCTGAGAAGATGTGCTCTTTGATAGTTGAGTATAAGTGAGTAGGAAACCGTGGTGATCCTTCGGAGGACAAACCGTCAATGGAACATGAGGGCTAAGCTTTTATAAAGCTTCAAACGTTGAACACAGTAACATACATTTTCATACGTGATAGCATGCGTGAAAAATTGACAGGTCAGTGGCACTTTCTTAGTTAAGTTTTGCATGCATATCCATTCGTTCTTGCCACGGTGGTAAACTTTTCCACTTAAGCATGGTTTACGCTGGAATGCTAACGAAGTGACATGCTGAACGAACTACATCGGGGTGCATTTCCCGTTCGAAAGCTGGCAATAAGTCCATGCAGCTTTCATGCCTTGTGAGTGAAGGCGAACAGTACTTGGTGCTGAAATGCACAAGTGGACGAGTGAAGTCTCTGAGGACGAATACTGCGAATTCGACACTACTTATCCCTTTCCACCCCGTGGAAAATAGTGCACACTGCCACCGGCTTTCTTCACACAAAACGTTGTCGTTGGTTCGCATGCGTTCTTGGTGTCGTTCGGGATGTCTGAAGCCGTTCATCAGATAATATCCACACCATCCCGTTCATCAAACCTGATATCTGCAAGAAAACTGTTCACGCATACGTGGAGAAACCCACTTTCCTGTATTGTACCAAGGGGGAGAATCGCCTTAGTTTATATTGATTCGCGCTTTATTTCGCTAGTATACAAGCAGCACATTGTGTGCAGACCAATCTAAATCAAAATTCATTATGAGTGGTTTGCGGGACTTGATTTTCACAATCACTGGAGGAATGCAAACAGTGGCTGAAGCGGATGGAACCGACCAAATTGAGAATTCGAAACGCACACCTGCCCGATGGCTGAGGTTGAAGCTTGTTGCCACAGAACGGACACTCAATTGTGTTCTGTAATTCAATAAATTCAGAGTGAACAATCAGCTGATCAGCATCACCACGATAGCTCCCCATCCGTACCGATCCACCGCAATGTCTACTTGACGTTCCTGTTGAAGGCTTCCCTGCTTATCTCGGTGGCCTACAGCTTGTACACGCGGCAGCTGGAAAGTCGTACAAAGATGATTTTGTATTTTATAATCAGATGCCATCAACAGTGAGCTTTACAGGCGATAGCAGCGGTAAACAGAACGCGTGACTCCGAGAGACTACGTACTATACTGTCACATTTACAGAAGGTAGCGTCATTTTCAAGTGCGTGGACAGATGAGCCGTCGGTTGTTGGAGCCTCGGCCAGTTAGGACGCACCTTGAGTCCTGGCACGAGTGTCGAGTACACAGGCGGCCTTGAAACATATACGACAAAAAACCCAACTTCCGCACGTTCTACTGTTTTGCTGGCGAAGGCAACGATGTTGTTGAAAGAAGTTACTGTCGTGCGATAGTAGCTGTCATGCAGTTTTGCGAGTAGATTATGATGGGCTTCATAGTGATCAGTGAATTTGGCTACAATGAGCGGTCGAGGCTGTGGGCCCATCAACCGTCTAAATGGTGACTTTTACTCCGACAACTACTGCTCATATGTGGCGGCACGGACTCCGTAAAAGAAAATAGCCACTGCAGAAGGTCTCGCTCTGTGTGTTGAATTAGTTCGGAAACACCCACAAAATGTGTATGCGCGGAAGCCACACTGAGCGGCGAAAATGACACTCACAAATGCAGTGCGTGCCATCCACGATGAAATCGCCCCCATCATGTTGCGCACGAATCTGCAATGTTCAGAGTGACCGCTAAACAACCGCTTGCCTTAAACCAAGATGACACTTCGAAATGGAATCGCGTGGTCCTTCCGTTTGGACATTTTTGCACAAGATGACCTGCGAATTCGGTCATTTGGTGAAGAATGTTTCTGATATGCAGGTGAACATTGACAACTTCACGACGATCGCATCTCGCAGGATTCCAATTCTCCTGGCTACCTCGCGCGATGCGAATGGTGAATTTTTAACCTCCACTATCTGGACTACTCCGAACTCAATATGTAGGAAACTATTATCTTACCGGGTTTATGCCTCCTTTGTGTCCAAAAGAATAGGGCCTTTTGCCTTTTTATAAAAACGTCTTGTTTACAGAGTTTACTGCAAATAAAGCCGTCTAAAATCAATCGGGTAAGCAGGTGCAACAAGAACTACAGCATAACCTAGTTATCATGGGTGTCCTTAGAGTCTGTGAATCGCACTGGCCTCCGCAACTCTTGACCACGTCCGTTTTGGAGACCTGACGCTGCTGAGACAGGCAGAGCCGTAACTAAAATTGAATCTGTATTAACGGCGGAAGAAGCTGTCGGTCGCTAATGAGTTTTCACGTGAGGTTCCTCTATAGACGTTGGCCTCAGTCTATCGATATAGAAAACTCCGCGTTTCCACTTGCGCTCAAACGCGAAAGTCTTAGCGCAGTGTACGAGTACACAAAACAATCCTTTATACAGCGGGCGCAAAGGTCGTCGAGAAGTAACCCCACGATCCAAAACGTTAGAACTAGCTGACAGGTGATGACTTATATGAGTTAACTTTGTCTGTTCCCACAGTGGGGTCGGTCGGGGTCGTCTCATTTGTTGGAACAGCCGTTCACCGTAGGTGGCGAATTTGAGGGGTCCTGTTGAGCGTGCGAGTAAACGTAAGGAGCACCCATGAACTAACTGGCGGGGTTGGTATGCAAGTGGGCCCTCAGCGTGGTTGGGATACTTGAAAGGACTAGTGGTAGAACCCCGTGCCACGAAGGGTCGTAGCTAGCGGGTAGCAAACTTTTCAGTGGCCAACGAAAACGTTCAACTAAACCACTGGCTGCCTGGTAGTGAGCTGTTCGACCACAGCTTAGCGCGTTGAGAAGTGACGCGAAGGCAAGTCAAAATGTGACTCGCGACAGGTGGTCACTACAGCGAAGCAACGAAACTAGGCAATCCAACGTACCAAAAATGCCTGTGCAACGGTTTTCGATGAGAAATTCGGGATTGGCATAGCTTCTAGCCTGAGAATGCAGTATGCATTCACGCTAATAGAAGGTGTGTCCAGCTGACATAAGCTGTGAACAGCGCTCACACTATCGACTGCTTCTTCCGAATCACCTTGGCCATGGAAAACGCGGGAAGGACCACATGCAGGAAGCGATGAGAAAATTGTATCTAAAGCGTTTGAAGTGCGTACTAATTACCCTCTTCGCCTCCGCTGATTGTAATGTCGATTGGATTATTCTTTTACATTGTGATAAATAATTGGCTTCCGAATCACCAAGTGATGACGGGCTGAAAAATATACCTGCTAGTTATTGGCAGGCAGCCTGGGTTTATCTGTTTACGCATAGTGAACGCCACGCGACCCCCAATCTATTTGGAAACAATGCAATGGAGTGAGCGGAATTAACTACTGAAAATTCTAGGCGATAGAGCGGGACATAATGCCCCTTTTTGTCGTCCCATATACACCAAAGGTGGAGGAAAGGCACATGATAATGCCATTGTTAACCATTTCTAGGAGCAACGATTCATCGACTAATACCTACCTGAAATCTCGCACAAAGGAGAAATGGTATAAATATTGTATAGACAAGGGAGCTGAAAACTTTGTCATGTATGGTTCACTGTCAAATATGTTAGTATTCTTGTTGAAATACGATGCCAACATCGTATGGTTGTATATTTCCGTTCCGGCCACATCTTTAAAACGCCAAAATATTAAGCATTCTCAATTTATGCGATGACGCATTCCGTCTGGAAAGTGACAATAAACGCGTTCATGAAACTTGAAAAGTGGCCTAACGCCAATAATGTTTATTTTTCGCGAAAACGCTGGTACATATTTTCATCTATCTAGTAATTTTGACACGCATTCGGTACATTCCAAATTTTTCATTAGTGACGGTTATTTACAACTGATGAACTGTGGGTACTTTGACTGAAATTTGGATTTTAACATTTCGAGAAATATTTGAAAAACAAGGCTTCACACCAATATACCGCTTTCCCCTGGAACGACCCACAAGCCCAATCGCTGAAAATGCCATTATTACCGGAATCCTCGTTCTGCATAACACGTAAATGCGTGAGGTGTTGCACGCCTCATAGTTGGAAGCGAATGTGCTGCGATTTCAGCATGCAACTGCTGGTCCATCTACAACCCGACTGTTCTCTCTGCGGCTTCGGAAGGAAATGGCAGAAGAATTTCTGCTTCTGAACGCAAAACTGAACCACGTAGAGGTTTACAGACAACTGGCATGTTTCAGTTTTGTAATTCACACTATCAAGTGACGTTTCCCGTCAGTGTTATTTGTACATCGATGAATGGATGCACCCATAAGGTTGTGAGGCCATCACTGACTGATAATATAGGCAAAATTCTCAGTTAGGGGGAGCCACAAATCACTTATCAGCTGGCTCATCATGTTTGGCTTCGGCCAATGTCGGAATGTACGGTTAAGCGCAATCGTCACGTCTCCGTTTTTGAATCCATCGTGGAAACAACAAAATCCGGAATATCGCACGCTGATGTGAAGGGAGATATTCATAGATGGGTCCAGAATGCCAGATCGAGGGTAACGACAGATGTTAACCACGCGATTGTGAATACTTTCGCCTTGTGTTTCGGAAACTCCACTAATCAGCGGAGTACTGATCTTGTTAGTATGAATGTTTCGTTCAATATAGAATGGACATTTTCCATTGCTTTTTCCGTTTTTCCGGGGAAATCGATAACTGCGTCGTACGTAGCGTGTGAGGGTGAGTATCCGTTTAGTGCTGTTGTGATGCTCAAGCAAAACAGGGCTTGTGTGGCTTATAAATTAGTCGCTTATAATGGCTGCGCGCAACTTCTCTGCCAGAATTCGTTGAGTTCCCTCAATGTCACTTTAAAACACTCAGGGGCCGTTAAAAGAACGCTCATGGAACACTCAAGGAACGCTTAGAGGTCACTCGGTGAAAGGCAATGCCACCACGGAAATTCCACCTGAAGTACCTACTAAATGTCCTCCAAACGGCCTGTTGTCACTGCAAAAAACACCCAGAGAAATATCAAACAGAACAGGCGTGTTGCTTGTGGGGCTTATCAGTAGCTGTTGAATGGAAACCGTTTCGTGCATCATATGTCTGATTAACGCACCATAACCGAACAAATAGTAGTGAAACTCTTCGAGCTTGCCGTGTGCTGAAATGCTTGCAAACCTGCCTAAAAAATGAACAACAGCAATGGGTATCGTATGATCAAACATGTATGACAGCTCCATCCGATCGCTCCACGTTACAAACAAAGTCACGGGGAACGAACTTGTACAAAGTGCGATACGAAACATCAGTTTAAAGCACGTGGAAGAGCGGTCAAAATGCTTCCAGCTGTTGTCGGTGGCGAGTATAGCCGTTGATTCAGATGAGTTTCTGGAATCCCTTCGGATGACACCAGTCGTGTTTTAAATGAAATCTGTGTCATCTTATTCGTCCAGTAAAACACAACCCTGAATGAATGGATGGTGGACTGGCGACTAGGTCCGTTTCCGCCGTCTCATCCGTTATCTGTTGTAGGGTTAATTGCATGCCAATATCAACGTCTGGAACGGCTGTTCTAATGCAACAGAAATGACATCTGAACGCCAGTTATGGAGCACTGGCGACAGCACCCTTTTGTAATGAGAGTGCAGTGTGGCGCGATTCTCTGTCTTGTGATTGGCATCTATTCAGCTTTTGATTGCGAATTATGTGCATGACTCACTGGACCTATCACTGGTGCTTGTCGGTTTTTATTACCATTTCTTTTTGTTGACACCGGTTCCACTGGCCAATTGAGTAGCTGGGAGTATAGTGCTCCTATAATACCCTTTCGTCAAGGTACTCGTTGTGAATCACTGGCGCTGGGTGTGGTTTTACATTCGATCTCACTTTGCTAGTCAGATTATAATGTCTACTCCGAGCACATAAACGGGTGAATTTGCGGGTGTTTTTGATATAGGTTGACTTTTGTGGCAACTAGCATCAATCGAGCATCTGGGTTTTGCACCTTATTTTTGCGCAACAGCTCGATAGGAGAGGGATAGACTTCAAATGGAGCGGATAGCGGATTAGGAGAATACAGAATTTGGAGCGATTTTGACAACAATTATGGTTAGCTGAGCTCTATATGACCGAGTGTCACTGACCACCTTGGGAAAAGCTTTCGGTACAGCTGCCTCTTGGTGGCATCGACTGATGATGCCAAGAAAACCGTCGCCGTCAATACACTCTACTTCGAATAGACATTACCGGTCTCCACGATTTATATAAAACTTGTACTTATCGTCCTCAAAAAGCACTGTACCGGTGACCGCGCAAAAATCCTTCTGGAGTGGTTCGGGCATACAAGATCTTGTACGTTGGTATATAGTCGTCCCCAAAACGCTTGTTTGCCGGGGAAAATTGCTTCAGTTTTGACAGACGGTTTCCATACGACAGGGAAAATGGACACAGCTCTATTATTGGCCAGTCTGTGGGTAGTCTCTAGAGCATTTACATCTTTCTTCTATTACGGCGCTCATCCCTGGATGCTGACTTCCAGCGGTGGCCTCACCAGCGCACTTTAGACGTATGAGAATTTATCAATTGATGAACCTCCGAGTACCCTACTAATCAATGCTGCCCTACTACTGGTTTTCTATGCAATCAACACAACGTTAGCACCACGAGAGCAGTCCAACTTAACGACGGCAATTTGGTCGGGCCGTTGGTTGACAGTGACCCAAGTGACACCGCCAATTTTGTATGTCCTAGTATTTTGAAGACGGAGGTGCATATACTTTAACCTGGGCTTGCTGAAGAGCAGTCGATATCCTGCTGACCACAAGTACAGGGCATGCGGCACTCCTTGGAATCCTTCTAAATCTTCAGCATCGCAAAACTTGACACCATCAGCACATGCTGCAACAGAAGAGTTACTTGCACCTGGGAGCTCTTCGACATAGGCTTAGAATGATACGGGACCTATTATAGAGTCGTGTAGCATGCCAGTTTAATGGCTTAGATAGCTCGTCATTGGCATCAACTCTGCATATACAACAAGAGAGGTATTGGTTAAGCTGGAAACACTTGGAGAACAAAATACTGCGATCGAATTTATCAAACGCTCCTATCAAATCTAGGAACAGCATGGATGTTGGTATCTCATCGACAGCCAGTGACTCATCGGCGCGTAGCGTGGGTAACTAGCGCTTAAGTCGGCCAAAGGACGAGTCTGAAATTTGACTGAGGTTAAAGGCTGTGGTGCATGTTTACGTTTCGGCTGATTTGCTGATCACGGATTTTGGACATTTTCTTTATCCCCTGCCCAACCCGATCTATTTTAGCAACTTCCCGGCGCCAATCATACTAAATAACGGCGAAATCCTTGAGAATATATCTGATCGTACTTTCCGATATAACCTGAAACTATCTAGAACGTCGGCTAATTGATAACCTTGCAAAAGGTAAAATACTGTAACATCACATCTTCGGACTATACCAGGTGGACGGGCGAGCCATCCTTTTTCCTGCTGCGTGCGTCAATCTTTCTTAAACTACAACCTTTTTGACTCTTACTGCAGCATTGATGGTGGCAGATTTCACGCTTATAGCAGTATTTACTTGGTGTTACTTTGCATCGCCCGCAATTATCTGCAATGATCGTGCACTTCTATGCAAGCTTCTCACTAATGTGTTGAGGGCTGTACACTTGTTACAACTGGTTTGGAGTCTTAAGAGCACGTTAACAGATAGGGGAATAACGGTCACTAGAACGGCGCATAACGGAACGATGGTCATGGTGACGAACAACGGACTACGGGATATGCATGACTAGTTCGAACCTTCCCGGCCAACCCAACCACTTGAGGCCAACGCATGAACACAAAGAGAAGACTGGCCTCCGGACAGAGTTCCTTTATGTCACCCAATCCGAAGACAACACGGTCACAAACCAGACCATATTTAAAGCGCTTGTAGCCTATGGGAAGACCAACTCAGAGACGGACCAAATGATGAGCCGAATAGTGCAGCGATGCACGTAGGCGGGATGTAGGCATGTGAGCGTTTGAGTGCGTAGGTGTGGTGCCAGAGATTTGGCACAGGGATTGAAGGACGAAGTAGCGCATGGCCGTGCCAACTATGAAGGTCACACACAAGTGTACTTCGTTAGTTTTTGGCACACAATATTTTCGGGGAATTGGCGAATCCTCCCGACGGCACTATTGATATCATTACATCCGGCAGCATTTTTACTGGAAGACAACGAAAAATGATGTGCTCAATCCCGCGACCGATTTTTCATGGAGAGAAACGAGGTTGTCTGCATCAGTAGTTTGCACACACAGCTGAACGCACCCGACAATTGCTAATCCAACTTAGGTAGTCAAAACCGTTTCACCCACTTTATGTCAATGAACAATAAACATGTATAATTATGTCGGCGCTCCCCCGAGGTTTTCGGGATCGATGACACACAAAAGTTGCGAGGTAGGCTACAGCCTGCTCGTTTCAGAGGTTTTAGGTGTTGGCGGAGTAGGCTTACCGCTTTGCTTCGCTTGGATGGCAAATGAAGCGACGGTGGCTGCTTTTATTCCCTTTGGCATTTCTTAATCTCCATTGGACCGGCGAACGTTAGTGCAATAGTCATGAACGACAGTGTAGCCATACAAGCGGCAATCGGAGAACAGCTTTTGCTTGTCCACCAAATCCTCTGCCGAATACGCATCCCGAGGAACGTGCGCGGTCGAGAACCCCAGTCTGACTGTGAACAAGTGAGTCAAGTTGGCTGGACTCGCGCGCATCCTGTGGTGGTATGATGCGGCGTTGTTTACCACGTAAATGCTGGTTTTTTGGTCTCTGGACATTATCTGGTGACGGATTTCATTCACTGATCGGGAACGTCCGCATACTTGATCGAAGTGCCAATATCTTCGTGGGAGCAATCCACTGCTCAACTGAACAGTACAATCTGAACGCAGGAACCTGGGTTTGGCAAGCTATCGCGCGCACAACGGTCATCTTATACCACATCGCCAACGACCGCCAAGCACTGCTTGTTTGCACATGCCGCTGATACCTGCGGATAAATAATCGTGCAGATTTTGTCCGGTCGATTAGTCGACTGGTTCCGTAGGCGGTGCGGTTAATGTTTGAGAACTTGGCGGTTGACACCCACTTGACATACACTGCTTCTCCGACAGCGATTGCTAGGGGACAACACTCAGACGTACATCGTAGACCTAATGAATTGGAGTTGCGATTGTCCGTCTGTGGTGGAGTACATGCTGCCATGCCTGCACACCCTGCATGTATATCCTTCGTTTGGCCGTCACTTGAAAAACTTTTCTGTGCTTCCCACTGGAACTGACAGTTCAGGTGGGTTCTGAAAGTTCACGCTGTATACGGCGACGCGCCCAAGTGGAAGCAGATCCCCTCACCGGGTGTGGCATCATTCACGGAGCCGGAAATGATTGCCAAAAGACAGCTGGAAGACACGATTTTCGGCCGGTTGTTAGGAGAATTTCAGGAGTTTATTCGTGATTCTGGACGCCCTACTTTATTCCAATTGAGCACGAGAACGTGAACACTATTCCAATGGCGTACTTTAATCCTCCTGATAGTTCATCAAAGAACCAGACTGCGGAACCGAGCTTCCTGGAGCAAATGGCTTTGGCCCCGTCCTTCGCTGCACAATCTCCAGCGGACCTCGGAGCAGTTCAACTGTTTCAGTGCCCTCCTGCACCGAAACGTCAAAGAATTCCTCCAGTATTACTGGCGACAGCAGACGAACCTCAGCCCGAACCGAGTTCAATGTTAGCTACATTATCAACGGCAGAAATAGGGTATGATATCCGCGGTGGATTTGTACAGGGGAAGTCACCGGCCGATAAACAAAGCGTTGAAAACTGGATCAAGTGGCAATTCCGTGTTAAAGGGCCATACTGCACGCTGCGTTAACGGTACTTTGATGTTAGCGTGAACCGGTAAGTTTGAGAAACTTGCCATGGTTGATACTACGACCGATAAGAAACACGCTGGTACGAAACAGTACAGTTTTTTCAATAAAAATTACCAACCAACTTCATTTTTAGATCCACTGCAAAAACCAACCCCTCTTCATCGTGGTGCAGCAGTGAATCCAGTTCAGATATTGGCCTAACGGGTCTCTGATGACTGCTTTGTACGAAGTGTTTGCACCTGCACGTCTAACGGTTTCACACCTCTACCCTTTCCAAGTCCAGGTAATGGAAGAAATACCTAGAAGAACACTCACCGAAGAATGGAGCTTGAGCGGGGGAAGAACGATATCACCCGTAAACGTGATAATGAGAATGAAACATTGCCGTGGAATGTCAATGTGTTAATGATCGGAACAGGGAGAAAATAATAGGCCGAACTTGGGTGAATTGTATCCATGCGGATGACAGCTGTAAATAGTGTAAACACTTCAAACGACGAGTGAAGTTCATGGGAACAGCTTGGATCACGTTTCATTAGGCCCATTCGTTCGCCGATTCTGTTAGCCGTTGTAGGATTCAAAACGATTTGCAACACCGTTCTGAGTTGACTCGCTCCCATGTCTAGCTTCCGGGTTTCCAGCTCCGCTTTGAACTGGTAGGCATGTCTTGGTATCACTCAGCATATTATAATCAGCCTAGATTTTGCTCACACCATGTGTGGATATCCTTGCTCTAAACTGACCAGATAATTGTGTGTAACCACCACTCAAGGATTGCCTAGCACATTTACGGTGATAATCACGGCGTGGTGGCACCACAGTTTCACTTCGGCTCGTCTGGTTGTTTATGTACGTGTTCACATGGGCCGTATGGACGCATTGTCGTCCCTGACAACTGTCTCGCCCATAACAGCAGACAGGAAGAGGATGGAATCACTACTACAGTTTCATGCGGAGTAGTTTTGAACGTCTGCTTTCCAGTCGCGTACTGAGGTACTGCGTGAGTGTGACTGTATATACGGACAGTGCAATGCGATCACAAAAAGCTAGTGATGATTCACTCCTCTTCCTGTCTGGCCTCCACGGGTGATACAACTATCAATGACATCTTCGTGGCCGTCAACACCTTCAATTCGATCCCGTCGTTCGTAACTCGCATGCCGTTGGTTGCTCTGATCTTCCCGGTTCACGCACAAAATTCTGCTAAGGTTTGAGTTCCGCTGCTTTCCGCGATCCTAATTGGTGTTCTTGAAGGATTTGTGGGACGGGGATTGTGCCAAGTGGGTTACAACAATCGTTAGGGTTTTTGCGTGCAGTTCTGTTGTGGTGTGTCTTTCAGAGATTACAGCAGTGCTGATCGGTATACGCCGTCCATTTGGGCGCATATACAGCGTCCTGTTATTCGCAAGGGGACATTTGGGATCGTGTACAATACTTCAACGGCATCTGTAATTGTGAACTCCCATTCCCACAAAACCATTCATAACTGGCCCTTCTAGCGTTCCTGTTGGTGTCAGAATAAACGCTTGAATGCTAGTCATAGACCGTGGTTTCTAGTTATCGTAGACGGGGAAATTATTCCACCACACAATCCGGTTTATTAGCTTGGTACGTGGTTCAGAAATTAAAATCACCGGAATCTGTGTCGTGGACACAAATCTGTTTGTTTTAACCGACCGCTAATTGAAAACAATCTCATCGCGTGCTTTTTCGAAAATCGTCATGGCTGCTATTGTAATTGCTCAATGCATGGTTGCCGATATAATGTGTACCCAGACATGCGACGATGCATATATTGGCCGCCACATCAAGGTCTTCTTGTTATTGTCAAAAAATGGAATATATTGCGTTCTTAGACAGATGTTTGAGAATCATGAATTTTGCACTCTTTTACAGTTCCATGATTGTTTCCCGAGATATATGGACGATGTGAGCGTTAGTTACGTTCGTTGGGCGATAAGGTGAGTTGACTTGGTTCCCTGAAAACCGTCCAGATTTATTACCGTTACACGAAATATAAAGGCATATTAGTGTGTGCAGGGGTTTGCAACGTGTCAAATGGGTTAACAGTTGTTAGTTTTAACAGCTGGGTTTTCGCGACACGTGTTGCGGTTCACCATGTCATGTGGTCCGACGAAATGTCTGTCTGGTTGTAAGCTCTTTTGAGCTAGGGCACAATCACCCTTTTAGTCGTCTGGTGTATCAGTCCCATACCAACGTCGGTGAAATGAACTGATGCAGAAGCCTTTTCTAGTGTGATGCATCAGCTGCTGATATTAAGCAGGATGTGGCGGATGTTTACGGGAAATTAGTCACGACAGCTGACGTTGAAAACATCCGCCGCATGTTGGAGCCTGCGACGTCCAGTGAGTATGTCAAGTAGGGATGGTAACGAAATATTAGAGAATCTCGAAGAAGTGCTCTTGGTGATCAGTGTGATAGGTGTGGTGCGCACCATGCGGGATGAAGACAACAGAAACACGAATATCTGCTTTGTCCAGCGAACGTGAGTTGAACTGTACCAGCATTTTCCGAATGTTGTGAATGTGGATTCCACCCACTGGACAAACAGACAGAAGTTTGTCATTAAGCGTTTCTTCAAGCTTTCGAGGCTGTAGGTTATACCGATTCATAGTAGCAGATTGCATGGGGACGCGGCTGGTCGGTGATGTACGGGTACGTTCGTAGTGAGAGGCATGGGTCACTACGTAGGCTGTTCGGAATTTCTCAAAAAATGATTGAACAGCACATTCTGACGATGATCTTTCTGATGGACAAGATGGCTGCGAAAATGAGGGCAACCCGTGTGGTGTTCGGCTGTGACATCATGTTCTGTTACTTTCATGTACGTAGCACCGTTCATGAGCATGCCGTGTTCATTAAATGACAAACTCTTTTCGCAGTCATTGTGTGTTCAACCGAATGGCCACGTTATACAATAAAGAAAAGTAAGTTGCACTCTTGTACCGCATACCGTAGGTTCAAACATAACTCGAATATCGCCTGCCGAACAGGCCATGAAGTTTACGGATTGCTTTTTGCGTCGTTGGCTGTACATCAAGCCCGAGTGGGCAATTCATGCACAGAGGGATGTCGGTCACTTCGCACAAATAATAGGCTGGAAAATGCCAACGGGCTGTTTAAAAAAGGACGCACTCTCGAAACATCTTAGTCGTTACCATTCAAAAACAGCGGGTGGCTGATGTGAGAGTTTGGAGTGCAGAACACCTGCGGATGCAGCCGTCGTTAAGTTGTCGAGGTCGACTTGCACGTCAAGATCATTCTTTTCCGGATAATCGCGTTCGCAAGTCAACTTGTCCAAAACCATCTGAACGGGCGGACACCACGATTCCACTCAGAAACAGTAGTTGAGTGCAGGGTGAGCGGTTCTATGGTAATCATCTCGAACATTGCAGTTTCGTGTACAACACAGTGGTGACGTTTTCGTCGTCGATGGCTTGCACGGTACTTACGAATGTCGTTTTTACCGTTCGTTGTGGCTCCGATGCATACATATTTTGTCAGTGTTACGGAAACCTTTCTACCCCTACAGTAAGTATTTCTGCAGTGTCTAATTCCGTTTACAAGGGTGGCGTACCCATTCATGAGTGGTGTCTGGCAGAGTACAACTCGCCAGTTCAGCGACTAGTTGGTCCGCAGCTTCGGCCTCTCGGCGCAGCCAACTTTAACCGTCACTGCAAAGTCCTCCAAAACTGCAAAACTCCATGACTGTAGAAATGGCATGGCAGTAGCCCCTTTTGACGGTATCGTTACCTTCGCGAGTGAAGCAGCAGGACTTGCTAAGACTGGCTTATCTTTATACGACACCCCCGTTGTCGCATCTACAAGCTGTGAACAACCGAGATGGGTTAAGAAGCCTTAAGCAGGGTTGCCATGTGGACACTGCGGTAAGCCGGTACAGACCGACAGCTATCGCTGTGATGTCGATCAACTGGTTTTTCACTCTGATTGTATTCACATGGCCCACATAGATGGGTGTCCGTTCTGTGGCAACCAGACTCAACCTCAGTCACCCGGTAGGTGCACGTTTTGAATTCACAGATTACTCAATGCCCTCTTCTTCAGCCATCGTTTGCACTATTCCACTGATTATGAAAAAGAGTTTCTGTACAGTACCCTCAGTGGATGTCGACTTAGACCGGTCCGCGGACAGTGCAACGTTTGTACACGAGCCGAGAAAAATGCGAATCAACATCAACTGGAGCGACTATCCCCTTGATATAATTCAAGAAAGTGAGTTCCCTCACACATTTGTACACAGTTGAAGATATCAGAATCGATGAACGGGATGACGAAGACTTTATCTGACACACGACTTTAGTCATCCGGTAGGACGTCGAGAACGCACGCGAACCAACGTTCTGTGCTGAAGACAGACCACTCGTCGATTTCCCCACGTGTTCGTTCTCAGTGACTTCACTCGTCTACCCATGGGTTCCCTCGTGTTTCACCATAGGTTACTGTTTCCCTTCATTCATAATTTATGGGAAATGGACGGAGCGGCAGTGGGTGTTTCAACGTAGGATACCGTTTGCCTGCACTCGCAAGCTAAGACAGTTGCAGGAAAATGTTGCAAGCTTCTGAGTGGGAAGTGCTCCTAGAGATCCTTCGTTGACCAGATGACCTTGTCCGTAGTCCAGCGGACGTCACCCTTCCATGAAAGTGCACAGCCGAGGTGGCAGCAAATGGCATAAACACGCCGAATGCAACCAGAAGAACACTGCAGACCTTCCCAGTTTTTGTGCATAGTTGGATGTTGCAACATCCTCACTGGTGTATCCTACGGTCGCATCCCTATAGAAGGCTTAGTACTCACGATCCAACGGAGAATCATTCTCTGAAATCTTAATCACGTATTCCTCCTTGATTAAGCCCAAATTTCGAGATAATCATATCCTACCACGTCCATGACATCTATTTTTATTGTACTCCACCATTAATTCTCCGAAGTAGCGTGAAACACAACTTTTCGTTATTTTTCCATCTATCACTAGGCCATGGAATTATCACATGATCTTTGCTTACGTTTACAGAAGACTAAAACAAAGAACACTTCTACCAACAGAACTCAACAATCTAAGGAATTACACGGGTAATTCGAAAGCTCTTGCGCCGGTAACTTGAAATTTGCTCTAAGTTTTCTGACTGTTGCTGTCCATTCATATCTCTGTCCTACTGGTGCCCCGTGCATCGAAAACTGCATAAGACTACTGTTATTCATTATCGAATAACATAACCAGTCGTAATTTATTGGGTTATTTGCGCTATGTAATATCCGTTTTTTCTTCCGCTTCATCATATCTGTTTCGTTTTTGTGAATTCCTGGAACCCAACTGCATAATACTCATCCCTGTCGACAGTGACCGGTGTCAGATCTAGCAGTGCTGAGAATCAGCAGACACTGTCATTGGAAGCAAGCGTCTGTGGCCGGTATGTGTGTGAAATGCCCCAACAAAACGGCATGCAGTGCCACCAGTGTCAGAAGTGGTGTCACTTCAAGTGCACTGACCTCAATGAACACCAGTAAAAACGGCAAGCTTCTTCATCCCTCATTTACATCTGCATGGGTTGCAGGTTTGACGAAAGCCAAGACACTTGTCCACTGCTCACTGGTCTTACACACTCCACGTGAAGTAGAGTAACGCAGGAAACATGCGATTGTAAATGCGGGGTTCTTCTTAGCTCTGCATCTCCTATTAATATTTTGTCCGTTTTATTACTCTATTTCCATAATTGGTGTATTGTACAATTAACAGTTATGTGTACGTTATGTAGTTCACGTTGAAATGTGTGTACTGATCACGCTTATCTGAGCGTGTTTCTCACAAATTGGTTGAGAAATATACCATTATTATTATTATTTCTTCCACGGGAATGAAATGAAGCCAAAACTACACTCTCTGAATGAGTAGATAGCGCTTGCTATCCCTAGCGTTGCAATCACCAGGGGAGCAGCTGCCACGTCAACTACAAACAGCGTAGGCAGCAATAAGAACGGAGAAAAATCTCTTTGGGAAAAAGATATTTGTTTTGCAGGGCCGTTTTCCCACAAACTCTCCTTCAACCGAGTTAGCTGAAACAGTCCTAACGACTTCATTCTCTCCGGATGTCACAAACCTGGTACCCGCGAGTGGGCTGCGGGCCAAGACAACCAAAATGTCAATTGGCCTCTTAGTAACCTTGCCAGCCATGCTCAGCCCCGCGGTCGTGGTGGGAAACAAAAGGGGATTTGAAGTCCACCAAAGCCCATCTGGAAAGCGTATCTTTCGACCGCTCTCAGCAAAAGAGGGCGAGACGCGAACAGCGGAATTTAACTGAACCATAAGCTACAAGTGGAGATCAAAGTCTTAGTTTCTGCTCTCGAAGTATCCATCAGACCCCTGTGCCAGTCGTAGAGAGCGGAGGCACCCTCTGCCTGGTCGTCCCAACGATCGACGCCTCAGGTACAGGTACGAGCATTGAGGGCACCGACACCGCGCAACAAACGTTTTCGGAGATACCCACCCCAAAACTCGCTAAACGGCCCTGCAGAAAACTGTTCCACCCAAGAATTCGGAACGCAAGCAGCCTGCAAGAGCCGCCTCCTGCAACTCAAGTTTGGCCCATCTCTACAAATGTAGCTTTCAGTTGCCCATAAAATGCGCGCATTGCCGTCTTCTAAACCTCTCATCCAGGAAACGCAGAAGTCCAATTTTTCTTGGGTGAAAACATCCAAACAACATTCCGAGAAGCAGAATTTGATAGGGTCGTCGTGGTCGCGAGGTGCGGCGCCAAGAATGCTGGTCAAACGCATTGCAGGGTCGCGGACCTATGCACAGACAATGATGATCAGAACAAAGCGTCCGAGGAGAGCCCATAGAAGAACACGGAGGAACAAAATGAGTCCAGCTTGTAGCGAACATAATAAATAGTATTTTCATAGTCGCATTCATCTGTACATTCTCGGTGATTTTGGTTTTG
>QNGE01004751.1:35399-47790 GCA_008508345.1 Paragonimus westermani | reverse complement strand
CTCCCAACACACTGATGTGGCGTTCGCAATAACACATTTGCTACGAGGCTTTGCTATGACGTACGTACACCTGAATCAGTGATGTCAGGTTGGAAATCCCTTTGAACAACTCCAATCATAGTATAATCACACATGCACTGCTACCGTCGTCAAGGCCGTAATCTTCCCCATATAACTTCTCTAAATTTCGACGCGTTAGGGGTAAACTTACCCCGAGGGAGACTTTCGGTACTGTAGTATAACGGATGCCCAGACTTAACCATCTACCTATGCAGACGCATCAGAACTGATGACATGTCCGATGTAGTTCTGAGTGCATGGTTCTGTCACAAGTCGAACTTACCCGGGAATATTCGCGTCTACAGGATGCTCCATACGAATCGGGCTAAACTTGCGCGATCAAGCCTCCATCCCACCCCTCGAACACACGGCATGCGTTGGCCATCGTGGACAATTCCTCTCAAAAACGTGACTTTACTGACTCCTCGCGTGTCGGCTCAAACCCATGTTTCCTTGAACGTTCAACGGCAATTTCAGTGGTCTCCAATTCACGGGCAATGATATACGACAACTGGGTAGTGATATCTTGGACATTTTCATTGATCTAAACTGGTTGAAACTGCGTGCATACCAACGTTTCGCGTTTGGCTTTGATGCTGAGGCTACTCCACGCAAGACATATATATGACACTATGGCACCAACAAAAACTTGGCTTCGACTATGTATGAAAAGCGAGAAAGTGAAGTTAGCGAACGTGGATGTGTGACGAAATTATATGACTGGTAAGTGGAATGGCCTTTCTGAGCATGTGGGCTACGTGAAGTCAGACGATCCATTGTTTTTTCTAATACCGAAGTCCATTTGCATAGGCATCCGTCCTTGCTCATACGCACACTATAGCCTTTACATACCAAACTCCCGAACGTGGCAGTATACGGCAGCAGCCCAGTCGCCGCTTTACAAAAAGCAACCAACTTGACCTCTGGAGTTACTTTAATACCAGCCTACTTTAACTATTCAGAAGTTGGCTTCAGGACTCTGAACCGGCGCCTGTCCAGCAACGCCATTTCTGCATCCCACTACTGAATTATTGTTACTTAACTGCATTCAAGCCCATCAGATGCCGCTGGGTCCTCACAATTTAGCCTAGACCTAATCCTTAGTAAATAACCTGGTGTGGTGCAGAATCTCACCACTGAATTACAAGCATGTTACAGCGGTAACGCTGTAATTACGCCCAGATTTACTCATAGCTTTTTGGTTAAGAGTTAATCCTCCGGTACGACGCAACCAGTCCAGGGGACGTTACCTAGGGATGAACGACTACTTTCTAACAGCCCAACAGAAGTTGCCATCACCACCATCTGTGGAAAGAGTTTGGCAATAATTTAGGTTCACTACTGACACAGCAACCAGACTGTCCGTTTGACTAAAGACAGGCAGAGGTCATAAGCCGACCCGGGGTATCCGTTGATATATCATAAAACTTAGTTGTGACCAAGCTTATGCATGGATGTTATTCAAGTTAACACATGACCCAAAAGTTTACAGTCAATATAGGCCTATAAGGAACAAGCGTAAGGAGGCTGTTCCCAATGGCATAATTAAATGACAACTTTTTGTGGTATCACAGTTTTGACCAACTCCCGATTGGTCTCTGTAAACAGCTGTCCAAAAATGCTTCAATAAAACAAGACATTCCGATTTCATTTACAGACTGCAATCTGAGTGGCGGCAACCAACAGGCAGCGGAAATGATCGTTGATACGCTTGAAAAGTACCACCGAAGCTATCTCACAGGTCCATTGCTGTCACCGGACACTCAGTGGGCTCCCTGTTTTCAGCCACGCAGAGTTCAGTCATTCCACTGTTCATACTGAACAAAAAAAGATAGGCCACAAAAACTTTTAGAGTTACGGAGAAACCGCAAAAACTGTTAAAATATTGCACAAATAGTCTAGTTGCAGCCAAACTTCACTTGATTCAAAAGTCCATCGATTGTGATCAGCTGCAGTTTCCCTTCACGGTGCCTGTTCAACAGTACTTGGAAATGCCGTTTACTATGCCCCTAGATGGCGCTTCTTCAAAAAAGGGCCGATCACTCCTCAACAACACGGCTTGCGACAGGGCCAACCTAATAACCCCTAGTGAGCAGCGGAATAAAACAGTGTATCTTGGAGTTCGAGTGAAATTCTCGAAAGAATCCGACAAGACGGAACACAGCAGACTTCTCGAAGCTGCGGTTTTCCAAAAGTTGCAGAAAAACTGCTGTGCCCGTTTAGAGCCTGCACCAATGGGCATGCCTTCTGTGTCGGTGCTGATGGCACTTAATCAGCGATTCGAAACGTCTGACGTAGAGTGCTGCAAGGGTCGGCCTTAGGAACGTTGCGTTCAAAAATATATGCCGGAGGGGGTGCCATCACTTTTGTTCCCAAGCGTTCTGCTTCGCGCGGACGACACTTTAGTAACCACAGACTATGTGTATCTTGACAGGAGAAAGACCCAGAATAGATCGTCAATGGAGGTTTAAGTCATTCCGTCAAATGCGGAAGGATGGCACGTTGAACTGTTAATGTGTCTGAGTTCACTAATCGTGGTCTAGGCTGCTTCAACCAGGCAAACTTTGTTTCCATTAATCCAACGTCTGTTCGCGTACTGTCGGAAGTAAATATCCAAGCCAGTTAATCTTGTCTTCGTTAAGATGTACTTTTTTTCCAACATGTTCAGCAAAGGACTAAGAAGCGAGTAAACAGCCATAGGCACCTGAACTATCAAAGCAGTCTACATTTTTGATGTGTTTAATATAGAGCATTGGCAGTTTAGAAGAGATATCAGACTCACTTGCAAAATTCTGATTGATTCCACACACCGCTGTCTAACTATCCTACCCAGAACTGAACACACAAGCACGAGAGGGACTGGTTTCTATCCTCAGCTTTCATACCACCATCTGTTTTTTAGCGGCATTCGTTTACACCTCGAGTGGACTATGACTGGAAAAGCCTGTAAAGAACTTGAAGTAAGCCCGGTCTGCCTGCTGTACGAGCTGTAGAACTATTCCCGAAATCCTAGTTCACATTGTACATAAGATGGTGAAGATATTTGCAGGCCATCTGCTTGCTGCATGCGATCGTGTTTCTCAGCTCATGCGCGCCAGTGGGGCCACACACAATTCCGTTATGCTCGCAAGCCCGACGGTTGGATTGTCAACCTCCTTGACTATTTTCGCCGATCGGTGTCGTTCGGCGCTGGCTGGAACATGTTGTAATTGTCATGTAGTGCACTTCTGGCGTTGCGGACATTCTTACTCTTACCTCGCATTCAGTAATCTTTGCGTGTATATAACAAGCTTTAACATACTGCAGATACGCACCAGAAACTTCTCAGAAGAAATCGTTTCAGCTTCGAGTCTTGACACCTTCAAATTGACGTTGTGTGTATATCTTAGGGAAACCGAAGGAACTTTCCGTCTTCTTGCCGTCAGTCAGTTTTCGGTGGGAATTACAACCAGTTCAGTATTACATAGATCCGTGTAACTGGTTTTTGTAGTGTTGTTCTTTTTTCCGCGTTTTATGAATGCCTGTCTGTCTATACGTCTTGTTAGAAAGTACCTATGTTGGTCGAGCTAATGAATTTCGACGTCGGCACCTCAAATCTTACACCTGTAGGGCTAGATCCTGAATTCGTACGCCCAATGTTTCCTCAACCTTACGCTACCGTGAATCGGAAGTCGCAGGGAGAAAACGATGAATCTGCAAATAAACTTTATTTATTGATTTACGCACCGTTCACAACAGACTTCAACGTAACAATTGAGGGTTGCTAGGGAGCTAGACGTGAGAGCACCTTGAGCACAAACGCACAGCAGCCGCCAGAGTGGAAGAGTGCGTCAACGGAAAATTCCAGTCGACCTTCAGAATTCAAACAAGCGTTAGACTGGTTAGGCGGCGTTCTTACCGGCAATAGCTCAGCATTGTTATCCCAGTGAATGTAACCCACAGTAGTAGGGATGATGCGGATTCATTACACAGCTACGAGCAAAAGTGCGATACCTATACCGGCCCACTAACTTTGATGCTAGTGGTCTGTAGTAAATTTACATTCACAAGGTAATGTGAACCAGCGCGGTGGTACTGGCAAGGCAACTCTCACGTTGCATGGAGTTTAGAATTTTGGGGACGTCGAAGGTGATCTCACTATACACCACGTCATTTTCTGTTCGATTATACCACGTTTATACCACGTAAGCTGTGTACTTTATCTTATCGGCCACCCGGTCGGCGCAGAATACGTCTTCTCGATAACCGTTCCTATTCGCGGAGCATAAGCTTAAAGGAAAATCAGTGGACATGAGCGCGTTCCACATTGTCCGAAACAGGTGTAGGCAGGAAATCCACGGACACACCGGCGAGGACATAATAGGAGGTTTTTCAAATTTCGTTCTCGGACCTTTCTCAGGCAGCAGTCCTTTTCTTACAGGGTTATTATCTGTTGGAACGACCTTCCTTTTAAGGTCGTCAGCAGTGCATCTAGGGATCGTTGTGAAGCTCTGCTTAAATCTCATCAATAAAAATACACTATTCGAGTAATCTTACTTTGTTCTTGGTATACACTGTAATCCCCAAGAACAGTGCTACACCGTGTTTTCAATGATGGCTTTGTAGATCAACAATGAGCAAAAAGAAATGACTGGATCTGGGAACCTTGAGCCCTTACCTGTATTAATCACTGAATCGCTTTTATTCGTTTATCACCTCCGCTCTTACGTTCCCGTTCTACACCTTCAAGATGGCCCTCTTCTACGACCAAAGTCTTCGTTCCGTATTGCTCAGAGGCGGTTCAGTAGCAGATGAGCGGATTTTTGAATCTGCAATCAATCTATGAAACTCTCCTATGTGAAATCTAAATTGAGCTAAAAACAGCCTTGAGGCGACGGCGCTTGACTTGACGTTGGTAGTGTCGCACAGCGTATGATGGAGAAGGCGGGTGTTCTGAAAGAGGTAAATTGTGAATTTCGTTAATGCAGGCATGCAGATCGATTGTTACTTGTCAAAAGGTCTTAGAAGTCAGCTTTTACTATTGTTGGTACGTATTATCACACGATTCATTCGCTTTAGTACAAAAATCGTGATGCACATAGGTCGTTGGAACTTGAACTTGTCAAGGATGGTAGGATGAAAAGCACATTCGATCTCTTGGAGTTAAATCTTGAAAACGGGAAAAACCCATCTATTGGCCATGACAATGGAGAACCGTAAGGTTACTCTTCTTTGACCACATTGTTTTTAGTGACTCATTTCTCCTCCGCTCAGAAATTATGAAAGTACCAACGTCACTTCTAGGTTACTTTGTTAATGGTACGTTGTCGCAACGAATAAAATTCATTCATCAAGACGAATGCCACCTGATACCAATCGAGACGGATGCTCTTGTTATGGACACCATCAAAGAACCCATGAAAGGTACTTCGTTCGCTAATTAACCTCGGTGTCTTAGTTTGCACTTCTTCGTCACACTTTGCAGTATTCGGCTGTGGGCGCTACGTTGCGAATTTCTAGTGTGAAATACCGTGTTTCTTTGGTAATGGCCTCCAGTGTCGAGCCCCTGCGTTAACGGCTGACACTCAAGTGCCACATACTGCTGAAAGCCTGTAGATGAGGGTACCTTCTTCACCTAAGTGTACTCTGTTTACGTGTGGCTACTAATGCACTTTTTATCAAAATTATACATGACTTTTCATGCAGCAGCTACTCAGTTAAGTTAAGTTTTGTTTATTGAAGACTTGCGGCTTTAGACATTGAACTCCATGTTCTTGCACCCATAAGCTGCAAAACGCAAAAAAGCAGTGCTTCACCTCATTCGTGGGATTAGACTGTAGGGTGGAATGACAAACGGTTTGAAGGTGGAGCGTAGTTTGGTGTAGCAGTTTTTGTTAGTGGTGATTACTTGCAGTGCTACTGTTCGGACTTCCGTTTGTTATGGTTGTTTGGACTGTCCGACAGAATAACACCTAGTTAGTTCTCCACCGAAAACGGAATGACATCGGAAACCAAGAATCGCCGCCTTGACTCTCGTGTACCGATATCGACCCTGGAAAACAGGGCGCACATAGAGAGGCACGTCAAGCTAGTGAGGCACAGAGCGAGTTGTAAATTTAGCGTCGGGTGGATGTCACAAATTAATAGCTTGAATAAAACGAAAGCAGACAACTGAACTCATCAGAGCTGTGCAACTGAATGCGACTGTCGAAAATATGATCAATTGTAGCCGCTATATTGTTGAGAAGCTAGGCATGTGTGAGATGACTAGTACAACTGAACAGATATCTCTCTGCACGACTCGCCTAATTCGTCCAAGGAGTTTCTAGAAACACTGTAGTTCAGTGGTTCTCAAGCTTATACCCGGATTCAGTGGCTGTAGTTGGATCAGCTACTTTCCAAGCATTGTGTTTTTTTGCAAAGGAAGTGAGCTTGGACGTTAATCCGGGCTGTGTTTATCAATATTCATACTGTACTCGCGGAGTTCCTGTTGTAAGTGGTCGTGTATCTACCTACGCCCGGCAAGTCCGAGTGAGCCTGTATAATCCTAGATTTTCGAATAAGCTCTTCTCGTTCTTCTTTGTTCTGAAACGAAAACATTCGGACTTTTTGCTCCATTTCGTCAGTCAGCCCTTTCACACCAGATCAGCGTACCAACCGCATGCATTAGCACTGTACCTTCCCGAGCACTTAAACATTGTTTACACGCTTGTGCGATCTGCTCCAAACGAGATTTTACGTACCTTGTGGGTTGACGCAAGGAATTCTAAGTCTCTAGATGCTAACAGCTATTTTCAGCCAGTACGAGGCCCTGATTGCTCTCTCGGCTGCTACATAACACTCAGTGGAAACCTGAAAATCTTCAATCTTCGGGACGCTTAAATATCTGGTTTCTGACGTGCTCCTTTGTTTTTCTTCGCGCCCAGTCCCGTCCCAACTTATCTGAAATGCTGACACCTATTTTCTTATATCCAGTGGACGTTCCTGTAAAATCGTGAAGTGATGTGTCTTATCAAGGACATTTTCCGTGTTGTTCCTTGTTTTCTGCCACACTAGCCGTACACTCTCTGTGCGCGTGGTTATAGTAACCAAAATACTTGATGTGTATGATTAATTCCAGGCATAATTGCTTCCAGAACTTATCCTTCAAGAATTTCGCGTGTAACCAGACCGGTGCTCATTGTTGCGCATTGCACTTCATCATAATTTTTTTGTTTAGTAGGAAGGCCCTACTTCAAGTTGGGGAATTCGGAGAGGTTTTCAATGTCCCCAGCATCATTGTTGGCAGCCGGTGGTTGACTAAATCGAAAACTTTTGACGTCCGGATAGCATATCTTAATCTTCTCCCTTCCATTTGTATGTCTAATGATTTCATCCGAAGTGTAAAACAGATTAGTTAGGCAGATCATTTTCTCAAAAAAATGCTGCTGGACTGTCAGTAATCCATTAATCGTAATGTTTAAAATATTATCCCCTAAGGTAATATCGGAAACTTTTAAAACCCCAGGCATAAGGCTAACTTGTCTGCGACTCAAGGTATCTTTGTTTCCACCTTTGCGGATTAAGGCAACTGGCGCCATCTCTTGGCGTTAAAAAGCTCAGCTGTAGGTTGGGCCATCAAATCAGCTGCAGTTGCTTAATTGTCAAATGAACGTCATTCGGTTTGGTTGTCCTAGTGGTATTTGGCGCGGTCGTTTAAATGTGCGTCCCTCCTAACCTGACCGCTTTTTCGCTCCCATTCCACCAGTCACACACCATCTTAACACTACGTTATTCATTACAACCCCTGATATCCGCTGTATCACAGAAGCGACGATGGTTCTGAGCTTTTTCTTAGCCTGCCCGTGCACTGTTTCCCATACTGTCGTTTATGTTTCCGACTACCACATGGACGTAAGCTTCCGACCATACGTAGTTTTTATACTAGTTAAAATTCTTGTGGCCTTTCTGGTTAATTTACCTTTACCCAATAACCCTCTTCTGTCCTCCATCTTCAATCGTGTACTTTTGTGTTTTGACAGGTTAAGACACCTACCATTGGTTTTAACTCAACTGCAAGATTTTAACTGAGAAGTGTGAATTTTATTAACCCGAGTGCTCTACCATGGTAAAGTAAAGCGTCGTTTTTTTTCAGCCGAGAAGATAAGGTCAACTAACAACGACAACGAACCGGACTATCCCGACCTAGCAGTCTTTATGTGATCAGTCGACTGTCCATATAACCTGGATAGTCTTCCGGACCATCACCTGAATATTTATTTTTGTAAACATGCTGAAGCAATTATTAGGGAGATGATTCTCATCATCTCAAGGATGACTTCAGGGACTGTCCTTAGTATACAAGTTGAAAGCTGGAAGTCTAGTCAACTGTTCGATTCCTTTGGTATATTCAGCTGTCAAGGGTATGCATGCGTGCGCGTTAGTCGGAATTTCAGTCACGTTTTACGTGAAAGTTGCTTGTGGCTCAAAGCGGCGCGTAGACTGTTGAGGTTCATCGAAGAGAATTAGTTTACTTATATAGAAGTGGCTATTGCCATACTATCTTATACGCCCTGACTCAAGTATTGCTCATTAGAAACGCACCAACTTACAAGAAGCCACTGAGTTAGTTCGTTACAAATTTATAGTAGAAAAGTAGTAAACTGATTATTTTCTTATGTGCATAAATCAATTTTCCGGCATTTAGCTCAGGACAAGATGTTTCTCCATTATCTGCAAACAGTCGCACAGCTGCCGTTGACTGAGACCGTCATGGTGAAGTATTATGAAAACATTACGGAGCACACTTTGTGAAGCTGCTTCTTAGGCTTTATTTCGTAGTTAACCGAAGCGTTCCAAGGTTCATTTGACCATCTACCTTAGGTTGTGACATTTTAGTAAAGTATGACTATGTTGATGATTACCCTGATAAGTATAAACCATTGCAGGTCCACATCTCTCATCTGGATGGTGTGATCTTGGAGCGATTTCTTACATTCCTGCTTCCAGTGTGCTCAATACCTGGTATTTTGACCCTGATAATACTTACTTTATTGCCCGTTTTAAAGAAATACTTTGTAGCTCGGCTGATAGAACCCGAATTTTTCACAGCCAGATCTTTTCTAAATCAGGAAGCAATCGAGTACCGTTTTCTCCTTTGTAAGCTAGCACTGGCTTTCAACAAAGGATTACCGAAACCGTATACAAAAACGGTAGTTCAGGACTAGCGCGTTGAGCCCCTTTAAGAGCACTTCAACTGATCTGAGTCTGCTCGTTTACTTAGGAGCGATAGGAATACTCTGTTTAGCCGTAACCGTCCAGACAACAATTCTTTTTAAAACGAAGTGGCTTCGGTGCTCAAGCTAGTGCAGTTTGATAAGGCTCTAGGTCTATGTCTTCCCTCTGCAGTTCCTTCCAACGACAGATTTTTATCTGAAATGTTTACGTCCTTGTTCGGTCTGAGAACCTGAAGGGGTACCTCATGATCGTTGTTTATCAGTATTAACTCCATATCACAACGAAGAGGTACTGATCTTGTCTTCATCGTATATAAGGCACTCACGATTATCATAAGATGGCTGTCTCCAAAACAAGGGTGACCAAATGAGAAGAACAGGACGTTTTTGACCTGGTTTTTATCGTCCGTATGTACATCTTGTGATAGTCACTAGAGAATAAAAACTTCTTTTCAAAACCAAAAGTTATATTACCTTTAGACCAGAATTCTCCGTTTAATTCAGCCGTTCGGTACGCTGCTTTCTTCGAAGGACTGTTTGTGAAATTTGCCACCAGTGTAGTTGGGAGAAACCGCACGGTAGTAAGGCAATAACGTGACCAAGAACCATGAAGACCCTAAATGTTCCTGTGAATAAAGTGTGCAGGACGCGCTAGACCAGTCGGGGTCTTCATGAACACTCAAATCGCCGGTCAAGAACGCTATACGAAATGACAGTGTGCTGCAGTCATTGCCTTCATATTTCTAGCTTTTTTATTAGTCTTTTTGGATCAATTTACATCATTTTCATTGAAGTATTCCTCTCTATTCTGCATCACTGGTCAGGCCCGTGGCTGTTTTGAATGAGTGACTGAATGCTCACTCTGATTGCTGACTGCGTTTGTGGGCTGATTTTTCGCGGGTGAAAACGGAGATAATGAAAGTGCATAGTGTAAGCTGGTTGGGTCATTTTTTTATATGGACTATGCATCTGCTGCACCACGTCTTGTTTGGTGCAGCTCCTAATAGTTGTAGGAAGTCAGAGTGGTCACGAGCCAGGACAAGTTTGACCTCCTCGCTGAGTTCTGTTGAAGAGTACCGCTTGTCATTTTGGAGACTGCGTGACCATCTAGCTAGTTAGGTTGGAACGGCAGTTCATCTTAATCACTTAGGAGCCTATATCTGCAAGGTTGTTTGATCTTCTCCATGACCTGTTGTGTTTCCTTGTCTGTTTTGTGCACTAAACTTTACTAGTTAACCTTTCATTCCACGTACTGCTGTCAAGGCTAACGATCGTTTTATCTGCGCTACACATAGATACGGCTCAAAGCGAATGTTTGCCAAAGGTTGAACTTTTCCTAGCTTTAGTATACATAATATAATTAGTTAGATCGCATAGTAGCAAACGATCTGTGGTCTGTTAGTGAGGTAAATCAGTCAAGTCTCTGTGTCCTATTGTTGACACCCCGGTAACACCGCGTGCTTTTGGTGTAGAAATCGATGGCGATGATTTAGGGACGAATTTGAGGTCTATCAATCTTAGAGCCTGTTACTGTTGCTGGGTTGTCTTGTTCAGTCGCACGCTGTGTGCAACCGCATAGTGCTCTTATGGTACCACTATCACATTACTCGAAACTACACAGTTTCCCATTCACCCAACAAACTCATTATCTGTGTAGGTTGACGATGGTTAGGCGCATACTATATTGGAAGGGTCGGCTGCCCCTCGAGCAGTTCATATACATGGGGAGCTGCATCATTGCTCGTAGCATGTGTTGAGATCATAAATCGTTGAGCTAAGGCTCTTTCAGCGTCTGCTAACTCACACCATCGATGATGCCCTCAGTCTTTTAGCAAAAGCCTGAATGCTTGCCACTGTGCTAGCGGTCTTAGTGGACGAGTACGCATCCGCGCGGAAGATGTTCGCTGTGTCCATTTACATTCGTCGGTGTTTAGAGGGCCTGGCAGCGTGTGGCGAAAACACAATATAAGCAGTGGCTAAATTTGCCGTCGTATCTTCGGGACGGAAAACCTTCGTCAGCCTCTGAGGGTAATAATCTCGTTTGGCAGCGTCCGTTAGCTTAGACACATCTTACAAACCTCAATTTACCGCTTGTTCACGAATGATGAACTAGGCTGTAGACCAGTCTGGTAGCTAGTGTGTGACTTCAGTTCAAGGGTATGAAGGCATTGACATTAAAGCTTGCTTCAGTGAGATTATTTCCGGCTTTCTGGCTGGTGCTTGAAGAACAGTGAATACCTTCGATTGAACACGCTGTTGGATATGGCGAAGAATAGAAGTCATTGGCTCTTGTGTTTCGAATTTCTTTATGCGCTAGGCCGTCACGGTGAGACTGGACCTTGACGTGGTGGACGGCTTGCGCATCTCGATGACCTGTTAGGCCAAACTGGACAGAGTTACTCATACCAGGCAGGCCAACAGATAGAGGTTTGACAAACCACAGTCTCCTGGTCCTCCAGGTTGGGGATTGGAAGATGGTTGGCATCTCTTCCTGAATAACGTACCATTTCTGGTACACCGCCACCCAGCCGCTGCCTTGCGGTACAGGCTATTGAGCCAAAGGCTTTGGTTGAGAACCCTAATCGTTCTCCTGTCTAGGTCTGAGCGTCCTGGCAGTATCTCAGCCCACACACAACCATGAATACTCACAACACAAACAATTCCATACTGCATCGGTCGTCTCGCAGTATAAACCGGGTCGCCCTATCTGCTGCATACAGCAGGGTGGATAGGCGAAAACATGTTACTACTGACCCCTCCCCCACTGTCTTATCGAATTTAGCTCTCAGGCCCCTCCCGATTCCCAATTCTGACAACTTCTCTGCAGGTCCCACAGCAGATACAATTAATCTTAGTAACACTGTGCCGATAAGTCCCAGCTCTCGCCACTCAGTCTCAGACCTCCCTCGTCCTGTGCCTCAACCTAGAATTCAAATTAATGTAGGTGCCTTCAACGTTCGTACTCTAAAACAAATAGGTCAACAGGCTGCTCTCGCACGAACGTTAGACTCGTTACATATTGATTTTTGCTGTCTCTCGGAGACTAGAATCTACGACAGTAGTCAACGTATGGAATTAACAGCACCTGCACTTTCTACCCGATACTGGTTATACACTTCAGGTGACTCTCCGGCCGC
>QNGE01004751.1:5789-32968 GCA_008508345.1 Paragonimus westermani | reverse complement strand
CCTTCTCTCTTTCTATATAGGGTTTGCTGTTTCTTCATGGTTGTGTGGCAGTTAAGCATTAGTGTGAACCACTGATGTATTGCTGTCTATGACGATGATGATGCATGCGCTAGCACACTGTTTTCCTCCCCCTCTAATTCATCTTTACCTTACGCAATCCCCATCTTTTCTTCTTATACTATGGCACATTTGTCTCCGCAGCCGATGCCTATCGTGTTATATGTATACATGTAGGAGGAGACAGGCGAGTAATCTTGTTCAAATATGGTCTCGTCCACACCAATTTAACGGTTAACACAACGACAGACCAAAGAAATCATCATTGCGCCAGTTCCGAATATGGAAGTGAGCGATGTTTGCCCATAGGGCTAATCGACGTGACAGAAATTCATTCTTGTTACAACTGCACCTCACCTCCAGAACACCGCACAGCGAGCTTTCGTGATAGCTGCGATTTGTTGTGTTCGTTAGGTTGCGCCACCTGACTGGAGTTGGGTAATTTGTTTCTCAGAACCTCCCGATGGGTTTTCTTGCCCTCTCTACGCCCGAACACCATTTGTTATCTTGTGTATCCATGACCTACGGAAAATGACAGGAAAACGGGAACATACAGTGTGATCCGGGTCTAGGTAGCTTCCCAAAAAATGTAGGACAGTTTCTAACTGGTCGACACCACCTGCAATTGGCTCCTATATGAGGGATTCGTACCCACGGTCTAAATACATCAGGCGGCCTACGCTTGGCAAATTGTTGCATTCTGTGTTTAACTGCCGTTCTCAAAGTGTACAGACCATCGGGTGTGCATATTTGCAGCAGTATTTTACCATTATCGGTGTGTTGTTTCAGGATATTAAGCATATTACTTAGCATCTTCTTGTACAATAAAATGACGGAGTTAAATATTTGGAACGCCGGTTAGTTTGTTGATGTCTAATTGGTTAGTGCTACTCAGTAGGTAGATGGGGGCGCCGTGAAACATGTCCTTGGTAACATCTGAACAATTATCCGTTGGGACGCGTGGTGGTGTAATAAGTGTAGCGCGTTTTCCCGGTTTGCAGTTATAGGCGTCGATCGAAGTGCTGCGTCTGGCAGCACCTAGAATTCTGTCCATTTGGATCTAATCGGACAAGCATTGCTCTACGCCATATCTCAGTGCGATCTCCAACCCTGCTTGACCACGAGATTCATTTTCGGCGTTCGAATTGACGGTAATCCAATGGTGAGCTGTGAGTAACGGTGCTAGAGTTGTAGGTTTGCCTCTCTTTGACAACAAGAGGTTTGCCCAGCCGAAAGATGCTAGGACACTGATACTACTGTCTAATTCAAGTCGCAGTTGATCACATGGAATCTATTCAAAGCTGCTTCATGGTTTTTGCGTGGTACCGAGTGCGGCGTCGGTCGCGACCAACCGTTTGATATTGGAATAGCTCTTTGTTGGAGAGTCCCTTTTCTAACTCACTTTTCTCCTCGGAAGACTAGTTTTGCATCTATAAGAATAGCTTACGGTATTTTTATGAGACCATGCCTTACTGCCTAATCACTTTAGTGCAGCCAAAAGTGCAACATACAACTCAGAATACAACCGCTTTTCAGGTGACTGTTCCCTTTCGGCCTGTCTGACATACTTGAACTTTTTATGACTGGATCCCTAGCAAGCATAGTCCTGCAGGTCAACTCAGTGCACATGCTTGACCGCCACGTCAGTAATTGTAAAGCGATGGTAATTTCCAGTGGTCTTGTGGATCCATGGTTTAAAATGAACCCGCAGGCACTTTTTCTGGAAGCATAGGTTGAAATACATTCAGATGGGGATAATAGTTCAAACTACCTCATGGAATTTTCCCCATACATCATCCACTCACTGCTCATTTTTCTAGAGAGGTCCCGCGTTCCTGAGGTTCCAGAAAGTTCGACCAGCTCACAAACCACACCTACGGTTGTTTCTGCTCGTTTGAAAGTGCAGGACAGTGGTAATCTCCGTGGTCAACTTGGTGGCCGCCGGAAGCCTGCTGATAATGATCCAGACTTGCTGTTTCGCACACAACAGAACATGGCACCCTGGCGTCCCGTTAGATATCGTCGTTTTATGGTACGTTCAAATGCGTTTCATTTGTTGCTTGCGTTTTTCTGATGTTTAATTCGCTCCACTTATTCCCTCGACTTCATGAACGATTAACGGAACTGGCTGCGGCCAGTCTTACAGATATGTATTTTCAGCATACTGAAACTTCTAACCATCATATTACATAAAACTGGCTTCATGACCATTTTCTCTCTGGTACCTGTTCAAATCTCCCACCTCATCATCATTACCATTATCATCAGCGAATGATGGACAGTTCACTAGAGTATGTGCTTTCCCAAGAAAAGAAGCCAGTTTCCTTCCAAACCCAACTTGGGGATCGTGAGACTGCGTTTCTTTAAACCTCTACATAGTGGTTTGTCTAGCATGTTGGTGTGATCATCACACCTTCTAGTTTAACCCAGTAGGTCATCAAAATACGCAATCCGCGTCAAATACAATCTCGTGTGGATAATTTTAATTTAGTTTATCTGGAAGACAAAATATTACGCGCAAATGTTTGGAAGTCTCCTGTGACTGGAGTTTTCAACTGGAAATTTTATGGTTATTCTTGTATTGCTTTTGTAATTGTCGCTTCTTTCCATTTGTCACGTGCAACGCAGACCCGGCAGTCTTTCTAAGCGAGTTTTGCAATAGCTTTTTCAAGTGTTGTTTGTGCCGTGTGTTTCAGCCTAGTGACGCCTTTGAAAGTCGTATACCCCTTTTGTATCCTTACGAAGACAACGAGCTTACCTGTTACGGATCCAACGGTCCGCGCCAAGAGGATTACATCTCGGCTCTGCTAGAGCCACTGGCTCCAGTACCCACAAGGTAAATGGACTAACGCTGATATGGGCATTGTTACTCGTCGTATGTGTTCAGTAAAATATGAATGTTTATCAGACCAGTGAAGCACTTGGTTTATTCGTCATATTCGTCTTGTCTAATCACCAAGGAGATGTCTGTACCCAACCGCCTGTGTAAATTTACATCATCCCAGTACCTTCGTCACAGGCAACTTAAAATATTGAGAAATTTGAATGAACCTGTTTTGCACGTGACTTGAATAGTCATAGTCACTGTTCGGCATCCGAATCATCTGCCGTGGGCCATATTCGTGAGCGGTGGCTGGAGCTGCCGTTGATCCTTACAGTAATCTACGAAGAGACGGATTACCAAATAAAAGCAACTGTATGAACGAAGAATGTACACTAACAGCGGAAATTCAAGAGGGGTAAAATGAAGGATCAATAACTGTCAACCATATGGTCATCAGAAAGGGAACAATGAGTAACGCCAGGAAGTACGGATAAGAAAGCACACAAACCGTGGTGACCCAACTCGAATCACGACAACATGACAAGCGTGTCCTCTTGGGGAGCTGTGTATTTGCACCCAGACAAAGCGCAGGTGCTGGACTTCATTGTTTAGGAGTAAGTTTTGACCTCGGTCTTAGTAGGATGAATTGGATATCTAAAAAAATTCTTACGCGTGGTTGAATCAGGTTTCTGATTCGTAGGGCAGAATAGAATGCCCATACTATTGTAAACTCTGCCTTCCATCGACAAACGGACGCCCTTGCGATGTCACAATAGACGAAGGTTAACAAATTCGGTAGGTGCACGCTGTCCTCAGGGATAACTTGTAAGTAATATAACAAGCTAGTGAGGTGACACTACCCAGGCATGCAAGTCGATCGACTGCCTTGAGCGGCCTGACTACAACAAGGAAGGCAGGCTCAGGACCAACCCAATCTTGTAAGTACATTTTACAATTTAAGGGTTTAAAGAGCATACCATACGGATTAGTCATATCCTTCAGTCCATTCAGCTTGTTGTCTGCATAAGAGCTAAGTAAAGCAGCGTTGAAGACATACCGTCTACCTGTCAGCTCACTGCCTGGTGGGAAGCAATCTTTAGGAACCCCGAGTTCTCTTTGTAGAATATCATCCGCCGCGTAGTTGAGTTTGGAGAGGGAGATCCGACACACTGCGAAATGACACAAGAAGCGGAGATCATCCTAGATACCCGTTCATAAATGCCCACTCTACGCTCAGCACAACACCACCAACAAATTCCTAGCCCGTTCCCTCCGGTTTGGCTTGGTCAGCCTCTAGTATTTTGAAAATGGCAGGTCGGTCGTATTACTCAAAATTCTGTCATTCATTAGGACACAGTTAAAAACAGTAGTACTTTTCATCGCTTTGAAATGGATAGCTAGTACCTTTGTTGATGAATGAAGCTTCTAGCCACATGTACTGTGACGTTTTTTGTGGCTTGGCGCCTGCAGTAGCCTTGGTGCGGAATCACATCGACTGGGAAGTTACGCTTATGTGCACATTAACATCAAATTTGACTAGCGTTAAACTGTATCCCGCTATTTTTGCAAATGTCGGTGTAACCCAAGTGTTTGAAGTGTGAGGTGTTTCTGTAAGTAGCCGTGCTCAATTTTTCCCCTGAATTGAAAGCTCCACGGCAAGTATATGCCCTCATTAGTGCTTTTGTCAGCTTCCGTTTGCTCCGTCTCAGACGGGTTTTAGTGGGACTGAGCAAATTATTTAGGGGTACGCTTGTACAATTTACGGCGTTGCTAGTGAATAATGTGGCATGATTCGAATTCACAGAAACTAACAGGCATTTCTCAACGACGACGGAACGGGTTAACAGAGATTGACGGTACACTTCTACCAGCGGTTGTGAATAAATACCATCTGTGCGCAATAGTGTTTGCATTTGTGGTTGTGCATTTTCACACCTTGTAATGAGTGTCCCGGAATAAACAACTCAGACCAAACGCCTTTTGCGGTAACAACATGCTGATGCAGTTGCTCGAAAGGGAATCTGAGAGTAAGTAGGCATAGGTGATACGGATGTGTGCCGGAATTACGCTTCAAACCCGCACATTCGGACGAATGTTGAGCAATTTATTGTTTGTTTGGGTTGTATTGAGGTATCATGCAATGATAAACAACGCTATCATAATTGTTATTTTGTACCGGCGTCAAAGTATGCTTTCAGGGTTACGAGTTGAATTTGTCTGGAACCTTAGAATTTAGACGGCCATGTTTCATTCACTGTTCACATTTTACTGTCGTTTAACTAGCTCCACATGTTTTTCTTTTACACTGTCTACTCCATCAATTTTTTCCCTTTAAGCAAATAACCAAATGACTGTTGCAACGGTCGAGTATCTGTCTTCCTAGTCGACCGATAACTTTTAGTGTGACCATATTGCGTGCGATCAAACAGTTACACGAAGGTTAGCTGCGTAGTTCACTAGTGGCCGTAAACGTGTTTTGATCTACATCGACATAATGTCAGTTCATGCTTCATTCATTGACGCGATAAACTATCGGCCATCTCGCAAGTTGTAAAGTACGCTCGGTTTCTACCTGTTTTTCTTCTTCATAATAGACATGATAGTCGACATCAGTCCCTAATTTGGTCCCAGTCGCCACTAGATCGCATGCAACCTAGTGTATCCAAAACGGTGTTAATTTCTAATAAACCAGAGCCTTCTTTCTGGAGGTGTTTAATGTTAACTCCTCATACACGGAGCCGTCACCAATTTCGATGTCCGTCGCTTTCATTTTGGAAGGACCCAATAAACTAGGGTCTGTGTGTTATTGAATGTGAAAATCTGCGCTCGACCCTGACAGTTTATTCTGAAGGGGAAATAACCCCACAGTACAAGGGGCCGCCTTGTAGGGGCCGCCTTGAAGAAATACTTTCAAGCTCAGTGTTGGAGGGGTGGGTGGTAGCGGATTGATTACTTATAGAGCTGATTTTACGAAAATGGAAACATTGTGTAAGAGAGGGAATTCCAAAGTTTGACAGCATTGGTGACAAAGAGAAAGCGTACAAGGACGTGGTAATATTATCTGGCTATGGTAACCAGATATACGTTGACGCGTAAGGTACTTAGGAGGAATGAGAGCGGAACTCTTCTAGTCAGTGCGAAAGTCCACTTGTGTCAGTGGTGGTGAATTACGGGAAGCGTAAGCAATCCATCTGCAGAGTTTGAAATTACTGATCGATTGCTGATCGTAAATTGCTTTACAGGCTTACAGGTGTGTCCCGACCTATGGACAGGAAGCCTTAGCTTCAGACGTCTGTGCACAATACTCCAAGACTATACGCATTTGAAATGTGTAAATCCGGATTAACTTCGAGGAGTAATAATATTTGTTTCTACATTGCCAGTAAGGTATGCATGTCGCTCCCAGTCAATCTCGTTCCACTGTTTGCTTAGTGCGTTGTAAATGCGTGCCTGTCATCTTTCGCACGTACAGACGAAGACATACTTTCGTAGTGATTTTTGATGCTGATCCTCAAACTGGCACTTCACGGTCGGTTTTGCCCGTGTTTGGCCCCATCAGGCAGAGATATTCCGAATACGTTCTCCTTTCATATACCAAAGAAATGTTTTTCACTGGGTTCTGTGCCTCAGGGTTTTATGTTGTTCATGTCAGAGCATGGATATTTTAAATGAATTGGGTTTGAGTCTGAGACATTTGATTAGAACTGTTCGGAAACTCATCTGCACAGGGGTCGGACAGATTCATGATTACCATCGGCTTCTGTATGCACACCTTTTGTAGTTGTGTTTTGGTTCTTGATAGCCATAATTGTTTTTTTAGTTGAGTTGGGTCGGGCCTCGCCTGTTCACGCATAATAGTCTTGCTTCTGAACTAATGGATTACGATGTGTTGACAAACACAGCTAACTTGCAATAGCTCATCCGCCCCCGGATTCCTCACCAATCGAATAAACAAGTTACATTGCCGAGCACTTACTATTTTTGCTCAAATAATGGCACATTTTCTGTTATCGGGTGTAACTGTAAACCATTAATCAAGGTTCAGATCTATTTGACCTTACTAGCTCCCGTATCACTTTCTTGGCTTCAGTCATGGTCGAGTTGAACCGACTCAACCGCCATCCTTGGAAGAGCTCATTCAGACAATTATGCTCAAAGGTGAGTTTTCCTTGTAGAACAAATTGACAGTGTATTCTGGAATAATGTCTCCGATTGCGTTTGTGATTATGGTCCGGCATCGAATTCGCATTTCGTTTCGTGACTTTTCCTTCATTCAATCTGTTCATTAGCGATTTTGCTCCCTATACGACGGCATTGAAAGCAACCCAGCATTTTAAGCTGGGATTAACCGGCTCAGCCATGTATATCCCAACCAATCTTGTGGGCTTTTCACATCCGGCTGGCAGTCTTATGTGGTTGGGGGTTGAGTCGCCTGACATTAATTATTACTTCCACTAGTATTCTTGACATTCAGATCGTAGTGTACACAACCGAACGAGGTTTTCCATTGTGACCATGCTCCGACAGCTCGCCGTCAGCTGTTTTGCTTTCAAGCTAGCTTCGGGTCACTAGACTTTGACCAACCAGGTGATGTAAGCAGTCAACCACATCTGTACAAGGATAGCAGGTGTTTACAAACTTGTTAGCTGACATACATTACTATAGCTTGCCCACTCACCGTACCTGTACACTTTGGGGCTGCGGTAATATGCGCCATTCACGCGGTTTCTCTTCTTGTTTCAGTCCACGTGATTCGATTCGGTAAATTGGTCGGTTGCGCTCGTGAGCGTTTCAGTGATCCACATCAGGTGACAAATGCTGCAGTCCTGCAACATGTCCAAAAGGTGGCTGTTCTCGTTCGTGGTTGGTGGGTTGTTAAAAGGTCAGTTGCCGGGACACATGCTGTATGTAGTGTGATCGACTATTTTGTTACAGACAGATGCTTTTTGTGTTTCCAGTCATTCCTTCAGTAGCCTCCTAATCACCAATATAGAGCAGGCCTCTGGGTTATATTCTAGTGCTCATTGTGTGCGGTGTACACGACCAAACCAGGCTTCAGCTAGCACGAGTGAAGACATACGAAGGGAACCACGCAGATTTAGCAAATACACCACGTACTTTTAGTTCCGTTCATCCAAGTTGATTAGTATGTTCGATTGGAAGGCAAGTAGACCAGCATTATGCGCTCACAGGTAACTAATCGATCACTCGCATACTGTTAGAAAAACGCCTATTCTTATTGTCATATCCCTCTACACGTCTAATAGAATCACACTATCCGGCTTGATAACGCTCAACCCGATTTTTCCGTGCGTCGAGCGACACAGTGGTCCGACTCGCGTTTAATAGATTTGTTCATAAATTCTATATGTGTCAGTTGCATTTCTTGTCAGTGTTCAGTCCGCCTTCTAACAAGAGAAAGACAGGGATGACTATGCAAATGATGGCTATGACGGCGGTTTGAGTGTTCGCGAGGAAGTTCAACGTTTGTTGCCTGTGGGTCGATCTACACTTTTAGAGTCGCTTAAACGCAGAAGTGTATTGACCAAGTCCGTGAACATACTGTCGGCGCTTTATTCCCACACTTAAGCTTAGGTTAAGGTTTACGGTGAGCTGTCTGACAGTTTCAGCACCATCATGGGCGCGTGAAGGCTGTCCACTTTCACCATTTTTGTTTAATTTTGTGATGGACGAAATAATGGAGGACTGTCTCCAGTGCTCACAGGATGCCGGCGTGGACTTGTCACCTGGTGGAAGACCGACTGACGTCAATTATGCTGACGACAAGGTGTTGCTGTTTAACACTTTTCAAGCAGCACAAGCAATGCTAGACGCCATTTCGCGTTCTGCTAAATACTTCAGAATGTGATTGATAAACAGATTGGGAATGACACAACGTTTCGAGCAAGTTGTAATACTCTACGTTTCAACCACCTCGGGTGGCCTTCCTCAGAATGCGGTTTGCAGCCTCAAAGTGCAAAGTGTTTTTGCAAGATTGTTGTGGTTACCTAGATTTAATGTTAGACAGTGAACTTATGGAGGTTGCTGGCTGGTTTGTGTACGTAAGAAACTACGTCAGCGGCGGCGAAGGTATAGGAAATGAGGCCGAATCGCGTATCTCCAGGGCTAAGGTGGTATTCGCTAACCTGGGCGCATCTGTGGTGACAGAGCGGTATCTCTCTGAAGCTCGGGAGTCATATATAAGACGACAGTGTGGGCTGTGCTACTTTACGGTGTCATAACTTGGCTGTTTAGGGTAAAAAGCGTGAACCGTCTTCATGTATCTTACCACTGACGTCTGGTGGCACCAGCGAGTAAGTAACGAAGAGATTAGAAAGCGGATGTTGGGCACTGATTGCCAAAAGAGTTCTCTTATTCAGTCCCTGCGTTTGCACAGACTTTGATGGTTAGGTCATGTATTAAGGATGCCAGCTATTCGTCTGCCACACCGAGCAATCTTTGCAGACGCTACGACTACTGTTAAAGACCTCATTAGAAGAATGGAGTCACGTGGATTTCAAAGTGACAGGTGACTGGTTTTGTTCATGAACATCCATGCACGAAACTTCACTGAAAGAAGACATGGTGACAAGGAACTGCCAATAGAACCCAAATTGATGCTGCTTTTATTTTGATTTTGCTTCTGCTGATAATCTCGATTTTGTCTTTGACGACTTACGAGTGGTTCATGCCGTTCCATCATCTAACTCAGTTTTACTGGCGTAACTCGAAATGCACTGGAGACAGCAACGCAGTGACCATACAGTGGCTTGGCATCGGGGCGTGAACTAACTAATGTTAAGGCTTGCTCTCATGGCAAAGAGCCCCGAATAATGGCACACGACTACGAAATTTTTAATGACTCCATTCGTTCAATGTGCTATGTGTTGTATTTACTATAAATGCATATTAAGGCTGAGTAACCGGAATCTACAACTTCTCACACATGTCACACAAATGACTTCTAGAATGCCGGTGAATTGTCCCTCTTTTGCGTTACTACGTCAAACGGTTCCATGTGCTACAAGCACGTGTGGATGTTTGTCGGTTTCAAAGAAAACAGTAGATACCGTAACCGTTTCATGTTGTTCATACACTCCTACAGATTGTTAGTACGTTCTGTTGATTGTTGATACTGAATTCCTAAGGTGCCAATTGGAATGATCCAGTTGTGTGTATAGTGTTATGCGTATGCCTTCTGATGTTAAAAAGTTTGATACATACTACAATGATGACTGAGGGAAGTGTTCCGTTTTCCTACCAACTGTGTGACATGCTTCTGTTTGTTTTGTTTTACATCATTCACCAGAGATTTTACCTGCTGCCGTCATCTTTAGGACGGCTTATGTACCCGCAGTTCATTAAATGTGAAGATGTTCCATCGAAGAAGGTGGGTCATTTGTACGTCTTTGGAATAACCAAAAGAAACTTACGGACTTAACCCGCAATAGCCGATGAGTTCTATGCAAGTGTCGTCATTTTGTTAGCGATGCAGTTTTTCTTCGATTGGCATGGAGAATTCGAACCTGGCAGGGTTAGATGTGACTGTCAGGGAAAATCATCTTCAGGACTTATTAAGAGCACGTCAACTTTCGATGCTTCGGCTATAGCGTTCGATGCCTTAATGAAAATAAGGACTAAGAAAATATTTACGTACCAACTAACAGCAAGGTACTTTGATACATCGGAGGACCCACCTACTTATCAGAATGACTCAGCTGTGAATGCGCGAGTGCTCGGAATTTTAGCGCTGGATTACATCACTCTATATAGGTTGGTAGTGAAGACATTTTAACCAACGCTATATATCGGGCTGTACGGGATACTCGTCAGATTGCTCTTGATCACTGGTTCCAAAATAACCATTGGGGATAGTATGCTTGTTCGATTCCTTCGGGTGCGCAGTGTTTGTAATAAATTTTCCTTGTTTCTGTTTTGATCATTTTGTAGCCGTTTGTCTTTCGTTTTATATAGTTTTTAGTCCGTACCGTCCATCCGACACTGCATCTATCAGCTTTGGAATAAAAACCTGCTTAGTTGAGTCAGCTACTTATTTGGATTAATGTGTTCTGTCCCCGATTTGCCCCCCAAGTAACCGAAATCACATATATTTAATGCGTATTGACTTGTCAAAAACAATCTAAGTTATACTGAAGTACTGACATCCTATCCGATCACAAACGATTTCATACAGTCAGTGCTTTCCAGCCACTTGTGTGATAGTTACATTATCCCCGGTGCCAGACCGTGGTAGTCACTACACGCAGTATGATTATTAACGCCCACCTCGAATCTAACCTCACTAACTGTTTGGGTAAGCCTTCGTCATGAATTTAGCTGAATTACGAAGACAACCTGATATCCCAATTATTCATCGAATGTGTTATGCGAACCATCGTTCATTTTGAGCTTCAGGCAAAGGCTTGACTTTTTTACTTGCCGATTGGTCATCGGGAGCTTTACGCGAACTGTTTGCCTGCTTAACCATAAGTGGCCCTCAAACCGACACTTCACTACTGGTTTCTTCTTTGCTTGAGCCCATCGGATGGAGAGTGAGTGGGATCGAACCGATAACCGATCGCCTCAAGGGCCCAATTTCTTAGTTGTCTGCCCACCCATCTTACAATCACCAGTTCTGACAAGGCGGTTAATCCTATAATGGGATGTAAGTCGCTCACGTCTCAGTGATGTGGATGGACACATTGCATATCGGATAGCCAAACTACACTGTCTGCAATCACAAGGGTGCTAAATTGGCCTAGATTTTGTTGCGTTTGCCAGCGTTCATTTCTTCGAGCAGGCAGTTACCATCCTATTCATTATGTATCTGGTGGCCTATCGTTCCTCGCCAGGTCTGTAAAACACCAGTCGTTTCGGTGAATAAAATACTTGGCGTTACTGCCTCTTTTGTACTGCGTGGCTAACTGCACTATCATGTAGACACACTCATGAACAGTGTAAGGTAGCTTAATTATGCCCGTTTGACTGTGGCGTTTTTCTCGAAGCCCTTGTACATTTATATCACCGTTTATGTGTGTATTTGCGTGTGTATGCATCGGCCAACATCATGGTCGTTGACAATTAATCTGCTTCTGTTTTCAGAAACTTGAGTGTGTGGTCTTCTATCCATTCTTTTCTTCGGCTTTGTTGGTGCATTGTGTGATGAATGATCTGCCTGATTTTTCATAGTTCGATGAGAACTTTTCATCCCTATCTTCTCTGGGATGCACTAACCTTCTCTCCTATACTGCAATGCTTCTTTTATTACACTCCACAAATCTCTCTTCTTAGTTTAGATCTCGTCATTGCAGCCTCTCTCTGTTTAGTTTCCGAGAGATAAGAGTTTCCTTTCCTTATTAGCCAATCAACTGGCTAACCAGCATTGGTCAGCTGGACACAAAGGCCCCACTGGCACACCTCCCAGTCTTATTCCTTCGGGTTTACACTGGATACGTGGTGTGTGGGCGGAACCACAAGTGGTGCGGTGCAAGCCACTTGCGGTGATGGTTAAGAGCAGGCGTGCTTTGGCTTCGGTCACTGTGACAGGCTAATCCGAATCGGATGCCGCCAACCGTATATGCTTCGTATCAACGTGCCCTACATGAATGTCGTGCAAGCTATTTGCCTTCTACAATCCCACTGCATCAATTCAATCTACCTTCCCTAACGAACCAATTCAAGGTGTCAGTCACTTTCCAAATGGTTCTCCAGAAGAGGTTCGATCTACCGCTTTATTGATCTGACCCAAGACGCACAAAATTCCTCTAAATTTCAGAAACATCGTTCGCATTTGATTTAATTCAGATAACCAAAACTTGATAGAATAAAGAATCATTGCGATAATGGTTTATCATCGAAAGGTATGAACGGCCCTTCGGTTGTTGGAATAATAAGCTGTAAAACGAATCATTGACATTAATATGCCTTTTCCAGATTAAGTTCATTCGATGTTAATCTAACTTGTCCCATGTAACTGGGTCTAAACAAGCTAACTTGACGTACTCCCTACAACCGGTGGGATCACGTTTTCTCATTCTGTAAGAGCCAGCCAAGCTGTTTTCAGCCTCCCTCTATACATCTTAGCCACATAACCCTGTTTGCTGCTGAAATCCAGCTAATCCACTTGAAACATCTTTAATTGACATCGATACATCTTAACCTGGAAAAGGTGTAGAGCGTTCCTTACGTGGCTATCCGAAACACATCCGTGAAAAAATTGGAGGCTGCAGCTAGTAAACACTTGACGCTGTTGTTGTCGTTGATCAAACCATTTTAAGCCCTGACGCAACTCTCAGACCCAGTAAATTACTGGCGTTTGTTTTAATTCGTCATATCGTAAAATACCAACATGATCTATACGGATGTACCACTGCCTAATCTTGTGTTTTGTTAATCTCGCTTTCAGTGAGCTCTTGTACCCGCCAGCAACGTACAGCGAGCACGCGACCATACCGACTAGTTTGCTCATTCGTGCGCGTGACTATATCGTAAGTCAGCCGTTTTTCCTCATTATGGGATTCTCATATTCTGTCACCCAACTGCACTCGTTGACTCTCCTGTTTCGTTTGCAGATGGCCGTATTTCATCGGGGTGAGCATTTGACGCGAAAAACTATTTCTTCAATGACCAAGGTGAGCATTTCTCATGTATCCCTCTATTTCACCTTGCTACTTTTAACAAGCAGACTACTGAAATCTGTTGTCACACTGTGGGTAGTTGTTAGACGTTGGTGATTGTAAAAGACATTCATTTATGTGTTTCATCCCATTCCGTTTGTGCCTTATCCTTCCACAGTTACCTGCTTTGGAGGCTACAGAAATACTGAAGCTTCTAGCACGCAAGATGGGTACAACGCAAAAAGGTCATGTGAATCATTGGGAATTCCATCCGGTGGACCAGGATTTCATACGCAAGTGAGCTGTTTTCGAATTACTTTATCATTTATAATTTCGTATATGGCCTAAAGAATTGAGATGTCTTAAAGCTAATCAACGATTCGCACCAACAGTAGACTACGAATTTGAGTTATTTCCTGTCGGAGTAGAAGGAAGTGGCTGAAGTATCATTTCATTCATCTATAACATGCCATTGGTAGGCTGAAATGTTTTAGCAAAACGATCAAGAAACTCTCTTCGGGTGGTGTTTGTTGGATCGGCATTTCTCGCACCCCGATTACACACGTCAATACATCTAGGGTGCAGAGGAACAGATGCAACGGGAGACTAGTAAGTTCGGTTATGGGCTGTTGTCGGCAATTCACTATCGTAACCCCCCACAGTTGGAACCTACATAGGCAGTTCATCCCACTCTGAGTGGGTACAGCGTTTTTCCAGCATAAGTGAGGTTTTACCCTTTTGACTTCAGCTTGCGTAGCAGTGTGTTTCTAAGAACGCACCTGAGCACTCGTCTATGCAGATAATTTAGGTCGTTATCAGTCGACCATAAAGTTTCTATGCCGAATCTTTGTTCCAACTGGCTCAATGGTATTACTGTCGTGTTCCACTTTTACCATCAAATTCCGCAACTTCATGATTTTTTCTCAAAATGTGCAGAATTGTGGTATGAACAAATCCGCTGTTCTACTGCATATACGAATGTTGGACCACATAATCAATCACACACATCCCAATTTGCTATTCGAGTAGCTGCGGACAAGTTGCTTTTTCGAATAATAGAGGGAGTGGTTTTAAAACAACATAATTGTCCATTTTGTGTCAACTGTACGTCTCACAGGCCATAGCTTTACAACCTTATCGATCTACTTACAATCTACTATGCAGATATCCTGATGTAGTTCAACAACAACACTGCCTCTGGGAAGCTCGGATCCGGCAACTTTGCAGCCAACTGAAACTGGAACGTCTTGTTTCCGGTAGGTACTCCTAAATTGTCCTGACGGTTATGCTGTTACCAGCAGAACGTTTTTCTTCTGGCCTTTTCATGTTTTATTGAGCCTTCTTTCTGAAAACCAGTTGCCCTTTCCAGCTCTGCTGAGTTCTGTTCTTTCTTGCACTTCATCGTTTCAAGATGGCGCTCGTCGCAAGCGTCGATGTTCCGGACGTCTGTCTTCTGAGAGTGAATCTGAGACGGAAGTGAGCATCCGTTCACTTGTATCCGGTGTCCATGTATCTGGTGGCAGCGGAAGACAAGCCGGGATCGCTCGACGTAAACGTCAGCTGAGCCTGTCAAGTACCTCGGCAAGTGAGGATGGGAATGATTGGTCTGCTGCACGGCACCCGACGAAAAAGCGACCCCGAACCCAAAGTCTGTCACTTGCTGCGAATAATGACTCGGTTTCACCGCTGACGGGTACAACCACAGCTCTTCCCCAAACCACAACAACCGCCCTATCTGCCAACCCTTCGGCTTCGAGATTAGAAACTCTCGCTGTATCAAACTCATTCTCATTCTCGGTTCCACTTAGTCCACCACCTGTTTCCAAGTTTTCCTCTCCATCTCTATTGACCACGTCCACCACGACCCCGGTTCAGAATCAACAGAACCCGAAGGCCAATGTAATACACCCGATTTCTTGCTCAGTTGCTCAACCCACTGATGGTAAGTTTTTCTTGCTTTGATGGGACATATCCGTTCAGCCAGAAGATTTTCAATGCGTTCGTGTTATTTTTCCACACAAGGTTACAGAGTCACACCTAACAACACCCACGCCCTGTTCTTTTGTTCTCTATCCTTTGGATCGGATGACTTACCAGTGCAACTTGGTAAGCTGCCTGACTTGTCGACGTGTGCAAGGGTTTGGTAGCCAGTTTCAAACAATTCTATGAGCTTGGAGCTCCGAACACATTCCACCACGTTTACGGTAATCCATGGAAATGATTCGCACCTGCTTTGAGAACAGGCACATCCTGTGGGAGCGTGCCATCTTGTATGTCTTTTGATCAATAGTTTGATGCAGTCCCCAACAGGTCATGGCGATTTTAGGTAATTCACCGTTTTTGCCCATACAAAAAATCGAAATGAATAGACCAATACCTAAATTGTTTTCTTGATAACACACTACAAGGAGCTTTCCGTCATGCTGTTTTCCAGTTAGCGTCCTTAATAAGTTGCATGACACGAGTCGGAAACAACGGTAAGCAATGCAATGTATGATCACTAGATTTTCACAGGCCTTAGATATCTAGTAGTAAATATTACTAGTCCAAAAGTCTTTCGTGGTCACAGCAGTTGGTATCCTGAGGAACCCTTGAATGAAAGTCTACTAGCTGTAGTCGTTCAAGCATGGAGGCGCTTGACTTTGAAAGTTTGGACAAAAATGACACCGGATGCAGTTGAAGAAAGCCCATGAGGACCGGAGTAAGCCGCTACGATGGAGGAGGTGACTGCTACATTCGATAGTCCGGTCGACGGCGAGCGCATAGTGCGGTGACTCAAGACATACAGAAGGTCCTTCTGTGTCTGCCACCATTGCAGGGCTTGTTGGGCAGAGCAATACTTCAATTGGGTAACGCTTATCGGCTACAGTTGCCGGTGAAGTAGTTTATCAAAGGCCCTCCAATGAATGCACATGACCAACTTCCAATTCATCGCACCACCCGACCAATGGACATTAGTGAATTCTCAAACGCCATGCGAGAGTAAGCATATGTTTGTGACCTCTGGAAAAAGTGTAGAAAGCAGCGAGACAACTGGGAACAAATGTATCTGAATAAAGGACTGTATCACGGAAGGGCAGCAAATAAGAAAGTTGTTTCAACCGTTGCAATAAGGTACACTGGCAGAAAGAATGTCCCGGCGTAAGGCTTAAAAGGTTTCAAAATGGTAAGTTTTTATAATTTTCGTTCGTCTGATGCATTACACCTTAATGGGAGTCATGGAGAAAGAAGCTGTATGGACTTACACTAAAATTTACTTGAGGATCCATACTGAGGCGGTCATTTCGCTGATTACTGGTTAAGCAGTAGTAATTGTAGTATGATTATAACTTATTGATTGTCACTTGGCGATGTAAAAATACGCGCGTTGCGTATTGACAACTGATTCACGAAGCCCGTTTTTATTCTACCTCCCTGAGCCAGTCAGACTATCCTTGGAGTTTACCGATCAATTACAATTCTCTGATACCCTCGAGACAGTTGCAAAATCATATCAGTCAGTTGCATACTTTTAGGACCCCTTAGTCTAATCCACCATCAGGACACGCTGAATTATTTGATGATAACTATCTTCCACCCGGCTTTGCAACTTGATTACACCTGAAACGTTAATATCCAAAACATTAAGGCTACGCAGCCCCCAACATATTACCTGTCCGTCGCGAAACAAAGGTGTGGCACCCAACAGATCATGTTGGATGAGCACGTATTTGAAGTTATCAACAATCATTGCTTTTTGTCGTTTTCGGTGAAGAACAAAACCGGGAAGTCGCCTCTTTTGCGTTGACCTGCTAAGTTTGAACGGGGTAACACAATGCTCTGTTATGTCTCTGCCGCCAGTCGCTAATTTTTCCATAGTGCCATAACAAATAAAGCTACCCACGGTGTTAAACTTACTCTCTGGATAGCGACAGATAGCTATCATATCCACGAGTCGTAAGGCGATTGTAGTCACAGGTGGCTCAGGATAACCTCGTTTCGCTTATCTGGGGAACCACACACGCCTGATAGCTCAAGCAGCAAAACGATTGGACGTTGAGACGCTATACAGTGTGGTATACAGCACTTGCGTTGGAGCCTTCCGAACGCCTGGATTTTCTTGAGCTAATTCTGAACGCTGGACGTGCGATTAATATTGACGAGTAGTGACTCGTGCGACCATTTTAGGTGTTATTCAGACATTAGGTTGAACAAGGTGAAATCAAACCACTGTTAGTGAAAATGACGGTTGAAAGGCCACAACTTAAAATTCTTAACGGGCGTCGAACATTTTTTGTGTTGAGCTGGATCCTGTGATTGATTCGTAAAAAACTTCATCTCATAATGTCACTGCTGTGTGGCCTTCTTCGAAAAGGCGAAAAATCCGATTGGTGGTGCAGCAATGGACACCGAAATTGCTTGACACAAGGGAAATGTCCATTGTAGCAACGGATGCATTGGGGCAGTACCCACCGAATGTGCCAGCAGAGTCCTGACGGCAGCAGAACAGAAGTGATCAGTCACCAATGACGAATGCTTCGCCATCACCTGAACACAGAAAAAGTGGGGGCTCTTACCTGGTTGGCCAGTAATTTTACGCGGAATCAAACTACAAGCCTCTTCAGCGAATAAATACCGTAAAGTCATCTAGTGGCAAACTAGTCCGGAGGACACTACACCTGCAGGAGTGTGAATTAACAGATCTGGGCCGATACTTCTGTTGCTGAAGTTCTTTATTGATCGCAGTTAAAAAACAACGTCTTTAGGGGACGCATATCACCCTCAGAATCTAGAGAAGGATTCGACCATCACACCACGTATATTGCCAGAGAATCACAGCATAGGTTTTGATCAAGGTCGAGTGATTCACAAGAGTCTGCCTCCCATGTGGAGCGCTGCCGTGCTGAAGCTGTCACTATTTACACACAACATGCAAACCCCTGTCTGCAATATGATATGGATGGATAAACAACACCAGACACAGACGCACCTTGTCTACATCAGTCTCATGCTCGCTTAACGGACAAGGGATTGGATCAGTCAGTTCAGATGTAACGCAGATTGATCTAACCACGGAAAATCCCATGTGACCTCCGTTTCTTTGTTAGTGTGATTCCGATCACAACACTCCTGAGGAAGGTGGTTGATACGTAGGGTATTACAACTTGGTTGTAACGTTATGTTATTCTCGGTCCATTTATCAGAAACGTGTTAAACACGACGCCCAAACTGTTTGACTTCATTCAAACTAAATTTAGTGCGGATATCTTACACTATGTGTGGACGTCACCATTGCTGATGAAGTCACATCCATCCGTACACTGTCAACACAAAATGGCAACCTGCAAAGATATAGATGAAGCTATACAACGTCAGGATGGAAAAACTTATCATATCTGAAGGAAAAGAGTCGTGCACATCGGTTAACCCTTTAAAAGCCCTATGCCAGCTGAAATCACCGCGGGACGTCTCTTAGTTGCGGCTAACATGGCGTTTTGTGTCGTCAGACACGCCTAAAAGTTAAGGCGGCCGTTTCTATGGCCTCGCTCTGTGTAATTCCATCTCCTGTGTAGCCGCACGGTCAGATAATTATCTAAACGGATCCGTACGGATCGCCTATCCTGGCTTGACAGTGTGACTAAATACATCATTCACCAGGACCATTCTATCACATTTTATGAATTCTGCTTATTCTATGTGGTGGCGGTGTTTTGTTCCATCTACCTATCTAAGATCGTCCATTAGAGGGTGCTTAGGCGTTCTCTCTTTAGTCTGTCAATGATTCTCCTATAAAATTGTGATATGAATATTATCTAGTCAACCGTTTGTTGCATGATCGAAAACGAGGTTGTCTCCACACTGCTTATTGTGTCCTTTCCTTTTTTTGTGTACGTCTCAGACAGTGAAGAAGATGAGATAAACGTCATCTTGAACGACGATCGTAGAAACACTAGGAAGTATACCACTCACCTGATTCAATTGATATTGGTAAACAGCTCCGTATGCTTGATCCGAGGCAGTGCTTCAACTTGTTACTGAATGTGGCGCTCCTTCGGGGCGAGTAGCAGAAATCGTAGGGAATTACTGAACGTTACATACCTTTTCCAACAATAATTTGTGGATTTATTTACTTACATGTTTCTGTTTTCTTAGGAATTATTGTTAGTTCTGAACGAGCTATGGAGTTTCCACAAAACATGAACCTACCTCCAACGGTGACTTCCTAGGATACCTTCTTGTTCGGAAGATTACTATATTTCCTATTCGGTCAGATCACTTCGACTTCGAGGTTATCTTCCCGAAGTGTAATTACCTCTACGGACTAGTCTGTAGTCGTGTAGAGCGAAGCTCTAATGAGGAAATGCGAACCACACTGCATCAACGCACCGGCTTTCTTAACAACCCGTGTTGGTGGGACAACCATTGGGTAGTCTGTACATTACGATGCGTGCCAAACTGGATTAGACTGACATAGCAACTGTCCTATTGAACAGGTCCCAGTTTTTTGTTGCCTGTACACGTGCTTTGCTCAGTCTTTCTCTCCTGTTTGGTGGGCTTTATACGCAGTCTCTTGCGGACCACGTAACCAGTTGTCTTTGACCCTCTAAAAAAGCACCACGATCTGTCTTGTTTGCGGTTTTCGGCGAGTTTGGTCTCTTAAATCCTTTGAATATTCTCAGCTACTGGCCAGTTTGTTGTGTTGAAAGCAACAGCATAACGAGCAAGACTAGTTTTCCGTGTTCGATCATCACGCTAATCACAACACAACAAATATAAAAACAGCAACCAGGGTGGGTAAGAAAATCGCTCAATACGGATGATGGACTGCATGTTTGCTCGCAGTTGCGCCCAGAAGAAATTCGTGCATAGACTTAACTTCTCCTGACCTACAGTCAATCAAGTTCACAATTTGGGGCAAACACGCAACCCATAACGATTACTGACCGCTTTTATTACACCGTTACTGGTAAAGTTTTCATATTGTGTTGCGGCCAGCTTGGTGATCATACAGAGTAAACGGGTCTTGCTCGCTATTTTGTTGTTCTCATGACTTCACTGTTTGTTTGCAATTAAGTTTGTTGAATTCTCCAAATATATTATTCGATTCTTTCATCTCTCCATCTCTCAATTACATATCGTGAATAACCAGTTGGCTTTGTAGGACATTTTGTTGCTGAGAAATGGCTTGGAAAAGATGAGCAGATAACTGAAGATTGGTCTGGAGGCTGAATGTGGAAGGGTTGCTACTATTGAACGAATGTACACGGATTGCACTTGCTATGTTGAAGTGGCACTACTACATGCTCTAGTGACTCGTGATATCTAATTGTTTTTGAGGGAAGCCATCAATCCTGGGAGGCTAATCCTGCATCCCGGTTACTTCTGGTGTCTCGCTGTGACAGCATGAGAGTGCTTAGCCTTTCTCTACTGATATCCATTCTGAAGCATAGTACCATATGCCCCGCAGTCCGAATGCGTTAATTAGTTGGAAGTCAAAACCTCCTGGTTCTTTGGAGTCACCAAGCCTATCGTCACAATTTCTTTCTTTCATGTATGCAGTTCACTCAAGTGTTCAGCCATCGTTGGTTACGTGCAAACCAGAGCCAACTAGCCCTCCAGCGGCCGCTAATTCCTCAAGTCGCAACGTTCGTTTTGAAATGAATTCGACAGAATTGCTCACACAAAACATCAAGCCTGAGCCCTCAGAAACGAACCACTCACATTCGATGAGCACCGAGGAAATAGGATCGACCGCCGAAAAGTCCGCGGATTGTGAACGATCTACCGTTTCTCCGATCTTGCTCAACTTTGTCCGAGAGAAATTTCGCACCTTGCCGATCATCAGTCTCTCCGAATTGGCAAAAATGGTCCAGGTGAGTTGATCATGGTTGACTATCCTTGATGTCAGCGACCTAGTTGTGGGATTTCAAACCTTTGCTTCTTCTCACTGTACAGTCACTTTTCTGTTGCCGTTTTTGGAGGTTTCAATGAATGTGTCTGATGGAATTTTATCGAACCTAGTCACTTCATGCTTCTCTACAGGGTATCTAAATAAACTCAAAATATTGTGTTTGAAGAAGTGGCTAAGTAGATACATGTCCTTTCAGAAGATTGATACTCTGCTTCTACCGGTACTCGGTGGTGAAGGTTTTGATTGCCTATCACGTGGCTGCTGTTTTTACCTCTAACCACTTGGGCCGCCCTAATCTGTGGTTAGTCAGTTGCTACCCACATGACAGCAGACACCTTTTAACGTGATAACTGAAAACTCACTGTACTCTCAGCACACTTCCAGGTGAATATTTCGTTAGGTTGCCCTGTCATTTTTTACGTTTACTGTTCGTTATAATTGTTGGGCTTCAACGACATATTCTTGAAAGCCACAGTTGTTTTCGTAAAATGGTCGAACGATTTTTGTTGGTTTGTCCTGTAGTCCACAAACTTAATTTTATCTCACTTCTCAACATTGCCGAATTTTCTAAACTCGTCCGACCACAGATTTATATAATTGATATGTTTCGCGAAATGTTCCTCCTCATTACAAAATCTGGTGACCTATATGCCATGTATTCTGAACTGAATCGGCTTAAGATTTCTGGTGCGTTTCGGAACTGAGACTGGATTATGTAGGCGGATTTCGATGAGTACGTCAGAGAATTATTCTGTGTAGTAGTTCCTTAAAGAAGTGTTAAGGTACCGGCGCATCGCCCATGGTTGAATGATAGACTAATTGTTGACAGAGTATAAGTAATGTAAACCAATGCTTTGCGCCCACTAGACGCGACCTCAGGTGGGATTGTTAGAATGTGGCAAGTGTTCTGGTCTCATCGCGCGAACTCGAACTAGTCGACAGAGTTTTGCTCATTAAGTTTGTTTCCGCTTCTTATGGTCGCTTCTTATGGTTGCGAATGAAATTACAGAGACGGCAGTAAGCTCAGATAAGTTGTTTATGTCACAATGTTTTCAACGTATGTTGGTCCCGCCCGTTAAGTGTGGGGAAGTTTTACCAGGATCAGACGTGTCTTTTGTTTTTCCTGTTCATGAATCAAGCAATCCTTGTGTGGTTCGCCTGAAGACGACCAGTCTAGCTCGTTTCTGTATGTACGTGAGCCGGGCACTCCGGTCCCACCGCCGGGCTCTGAAGCGGAACGTGAACTGCTCAAACCGCTGCTCACGGAGGCGCTGTTACAGGCAGATGCACGTCGATTACAGGTATCTTGGCCTACTGGTCGCGAAATGCGACCAGAGGAACCGCTATTCGTTGCTCGTGTAGCCGGTTCAGAATGTGGAGCCATATCGGAGAGTACGCAAAAAGTGAGTAAATTTATCCCCGAACTTTCTACCTGTTCAGTCCTTTCGTTGCAGATATATAAAAGATTTTGATTTGTTGGTGTACGAGTTCTAAATATTCAGGTTACCACTACCCCTTAGGGTAAAAGTGCCAAGTTTAGAAGGCTGAAGAGATTATTAGACGTGAAGGATTGACGGGGACACCTGAATGTTTTTCCTATCCAGCAAGTACTACTGCGTCTAACTCTCCTTACTGGTGTCACAACGGATTGCTTAAAGGTGGGCAAATAAGGACGGCACAGAGTGGTGTACACTGGAAGTCCACAGTCTTCATGAACCACCCGACAATAAATACCTCTCTCCCTGTAAGTAGCTTATGTAGTGGTCTCTTCGATTACTCGTCCCCACTTGGTCAAGTTGACGTACATTATGTCACTCTATGTGTCTTTTGAAGCAACACACCTTGTCGCCTACACACGCTGTATGGTTTCCGTCCTTTGTTTTCCGGTCACTGACCTTCATGACACAGTACCATAGCAAATATACCTTTTTGATCGACCAGTTGAACTTATCTGAGTGTCTTTTTCTTTGGACGGCCATGTAGCGCGAACACTCGCAGGCTGTTTTCCAGTTGGAAAAATTGAAGCTGCAGACTATTGATCCTCTTGAAAATTTCCCGAACCATATACCGTTTTGCTCTTGGATACTTGGTGGTAAACAGGGAAGTGAATTAGGACGAGTCATTGCCGATGGAGATTATCAATGCTTAATACATTTAGTCTAAGCAAAGCAGCTCAAAACAGTTTTCATGCTCTCTCGACCTGATTTATTTCCGAGGTCTGTCTGAATCGCGTTCAGAAGAATTCGAGACATCATAGTGTGTGTCAGACGCCCATGTCGAGTTTCAGTGCTTTCAGAGAAGCACTGGCAACTGCGAATGATGCGTGCTGTACAGTGCTATGCTTGACTTCTACGGAGGTTGGCTAGAGTGACCCGAACCGGTGGGTCTCAGTCCGACTTTCGCACACGTGGTGGTCCCAACAGTGTGATGTAATAGTGGTGATGGGTATGTACCACCTTTGACCCTCCATGTTGTTCGATGCAACCGTCGATGTGTGTTACCACTTAGATAAATAGAACGGCGATCTGATGAACCTCGGAAACACGATGAATGTTTAGGTTCATGGTACGTTGTGGTGAAAACTGAACTGACTCCGACGCAGACTATTAGCTGGACAACGTTTATTTCCAATTTGGTCCGGTCGTGACCACTAGGCGTTTCAGGTCGTTATTGTTCAGACTTGTCTGTGCAGCCATGTGCGCGCGTTTGAATCGTCCCATGATGTAGGCTACCTGCGATTATCTAAAGGTACACCTGTCAAACATCTGTCAGTTGGATGTTATCCATGAATTCGGAACTGCAAACGTTTTTTCCCTAGCCTTTCGAGCACAGCCGCATTTCAGACAAGAACATGTCGGAAAAGTCGTCATCAAAGTACAAAATATATGGGTTGAGCATTACTAGTAACTGATCGCAGCTTTCGGATTCGGACAGATTTTTCAACCAGCCACTCCAGGAAAGAAACACCACGGTTGAGTTTTGCTCTCATTAGAGCTCGGCTATTATCAAACAAAACAACGCTCAGCAGGTTTAGTGAGTTGTGCAACTTCACTTTGAAGATAAACCTCATCGTGAGGTCATCAGCGGGAGTTAACCAGGCAGTTGCCCTGTCTGTTTTTGAGGCCATTGGACAGTCTAAACACCACTCAAAAGCTAACGTAGCTGAGCTTTTACGTATGATAATTTGATTCCGTCTTAAGTGAAGCTAGTCGCTCAGTGGTCGACACGGTTGCCTCGTGAAACTACGGCCGGAGTTCAAATTCTAATTAGGGCAAAGATGTGCATTGCTGACGAGTTGCGCTCTTGAACGTGCTTGATTGATCAGCTTTGTCGGTTCTGTATATTTTTTGCAACTAAGCACATTCAGTTCGTCATCATTCCCTTTGACATACACTGCCTGCTGAAGTAAGCAACCGCTTGACACGTAGTTTCTTGTAATATCCGTCGGTCTTATCGCAACCTGTGTTTGGATCGTACACCGGGAGTCTGTCGTCCAAGTTGGGCACTTTTTGTGGTTTCTATAACACTTGAAATGCATGCTTTTCTTTCTGACAGACATTTCTGGGTTCTTTCTCATTGTAGTTACGAGATGCCCTGTTGGATGTGTGCGAGAAGCAACCGCATTTTCGAATGAAGGATTTGATGGATCGTTTAGAGCAACTGTCCATTCATGGTCTGGCACGAAAAACCATTTGCTCTATGCTCAAGGTCAGTACTGAACGCCATCTGAATCTCACGGTCTGTGTTGTAGTTTATAGGGCGTTATGATTGGTTGAGCTCACGATGGCCCAGTGGCAACGACGCTTGCTCACTAATCACAAGGTGGCTGATTGATTCCTAATCGTCACACCCGCTTTGCTATGTCCATTCCTTCGTGACGTTGTACATCACGTGGCAGTGACTGTTGTGCAACGTAAATAGCTGCCTCGTCTCATTGCACATAATACCCTAGCAGTCAGTGACGGACCGGTGCTGATTCGAATCACCTAATGAGTTGGTGTTATCTAATTTTTCCATCAAGCATCAATATTCCTTATTAGGTTCATCTTCTCCAAGATCTCAGGATACACTTTTCACTTCGATCTGTGAAGTGCTTCTCAAGAGTTGATGCAGTTACCCTGACTTAATATTGAATTTTGTCTTTCGGAGTTGTTATTTAGTCCCCATGTAGTTGGTAAGTTGCATCGACAACAAGGTGATATTTGAAGTGAAGCGCAGTTTCGCGTCTCGATGTCTGGAAAGACCTTTAATGGTCCAAATCGTGTTTGATGGCAGCTGTGTATCCCCGATAGTTAAGAAACGTATGCGTATGTTTACTAAGAGCGGTGCACCCCGACAGTTGCGAAACGCGGCTGTTCATAATGAAGAACGAAGGTCGTTTCAATCGTTTCAACCATTGATGTCTGCGTTCAGTCGCTTGCTTCCAATGGCATCACCAAGCAAATAATGGTAAGAATGGAAGTGTATATTTGATTACCCCTCTCGAACAGTTTCCATCGTTTATTCTTTCAGAATGCGTAAACATTAACACTTGGACCATGTATTCGGGCGTATTAACTGGTCGTCCGTTGCGATGTTGTAACCGGCTGACATAGGATACGAGCTGGACGAATGTTTATTGGGCTCAAGGAAGTGAATGTGATTGTAGTGAACATTTTACGAATCCGAAGGCCTTTTGACTGGTAGCCCTTAGTCAAATGGTGTGAATTTGATCGTTGTCTATGGAATAAGGACGTTGAGGGGTTTCTTGAAGCCGTGTGACAGATTTCCCTGCGTTCTCAGTTACAATCCGTATAGCTGTGTGTATGGCACAGATCATCTTAATGTTTGTTTTTCCAGTTTGCGCAAAGTTCTTGTGAGACAAATCCAAACTGTGCCGTTAAAATGTTAACCATTGATACATAACTGTTTATAAAGAGGATACGTGTCATAACAGTGAGCTCGAATTGCACCGGATATAACTAACCGTATCTGAGTAGCCTGGTCGTCTTCATCCACCTTACCCAACGCTCGATGGTAATTGTCGCTGATAAACGTCCGGCTGTATTGGTTGATCAACCAGATACACGTCTTGTGACTGTTTTTTCCAGTGGACCACTTCGACCACAAACACTTCGAGTAACTGTGCTCAGCGAGAGTATGTCTAAAAACCGCAAATGAATACGTTCTGTCCCCGGATTATAACACTACGTTAAAACGACCGGCATTATGTAAACAGCGTTTTGTGCATAAACTCTACACCCTAACGCCGTTCTTTAACTTAACTGAGTATTGTTCTTTCTATAAAATTGTGATCGTAAGTGTGCCATGAAGATGCAACGAGATTCATGTATATATGAAGACCGTATTTCATGCATGCGCTGGATTTGGCTTCTGATTTGTATGTTATGAGTTAGGTTCATCCAACTCAACATGAATCGTGTCAGTATGTATGTGGGTGCTTCCATTTCTGGATGCATATTATGCTTTCCTGGTACTAACAGTGCAAGACGTAAGAGAAAAAGCGGCTCGATTCCAGTCGACGACCACTTTAGCCTTGTCATCATTAGGTCAACTTTGTCCTTACTGAATGTTCCCGAAAAATACGTCATAGAAGTACACATTGGTGACATCGTACTTAAACAGAGTTAGCAACCATTTTGATCATTGTGTAATTTATTACATGCTCTGTTCAATAGTGGAATTCGTTCTAAGTAGCATCTCTGTGTTTGTCGACTGTTTGTCACAATAATGATTTTCAAGTTGACCATCACTCACATTTGATCGCAGCGTTCGCATTCAGATAGACTTT
>QNGE01004750.1:39734-55736 GCA_008508345.1 Paragonimus westermani | reverse complement strand
GGTACGAACGAGAGATAGAGGACACCCGGGAGACTCAAGATCTAACCGTTGAACGCATGAGCAAGACGGTGTGTGTGTGTGATGCCATTGGCGCTCGTAGGCCGACAAACATGCAAGTAAGCACATATCGTCGCATGGAGTAAGCGGACTGCAGGCAAAGATCCTCGCAATCCTATGTACAATGTGAACTAAGAGTTTTACACATCGTACAGTAGGCAGACCGGGGTTATCTCCAGCTAATCACAATATCTTCGGAGTCCCAGATATGTCACGGATGCTCAACGTTTCCACAACCACCGACTCGATTTGGCACAGCGGCACTCTTGCACTTCAGTAGTCGGATAGCACATTCGCAGATGATCCGAAACGTACCAACCAGCACGCTTCATTTACCTCTTTTTCAACAGCAGCGACAAAAGAGCGTCCATCCACTTCTGCTACTGCTAAACTTCGGAAAGCTAACGATTGTGCGACCAGCGTGTGGGCCATGAGTCCAAACGGCCTAGCCAAGATAAACTGCTTGAAGCAACTGATACCGGTAACAGTTCAGTCAGTCTGAGGATCGCAAGACCTCGTGGACCGGTGACGGCATCCTGTTCCCGATTCGGAATTTACTCCGGGTGTCCTTTCAGAAGACACATCCGCTCTTCGAACTGTTCAGATAAAAGGAGGAAATTCATTTGGATTGACGTGTCGGATGGCACTTTTTTTACGTAATGAAATGCGTTACTTGTGAGTAGCGTAAATTGATTGAAAAATATTTGCATTACAAGACGCGTCTGTGCAGACCGATAGCCGGAACGGAGCAACTGCATGTGCGCACCATCCGCTTGTTAGTTGTTTTTGTGCGAAAGTGGGAAAAGGGTGGCGGCACTGTACACATTGATGAGGAATAATTCGCCAGTTCTTGTTGAAAAGTAGTGGAGTACCTGGGCATCGATCCCAGTACCTCTCGCATGCTAAGCGAGCGCTCTACCATTTGAGCTAGTACCCCGACGCGCCGCGGTGTTGGTGGCTTGAATCAGAATAACTAGCTCATAGATAATCCACTTTGTATCGTTTACACCGTGGTTCACTTGGTGCTCATCCGGGCTGGGCACCAGTCACATAACCACCGCAGTCATTCACAATGGGTGCTGCGCAAACCCAGTTGCTTTTACTCATTATCCATCGTTCATTGATAGAAGACAGGATTCATCGACTGCGTGAGCCTCTTCGTAGTTCAGCCTCGTTGTGGCTTAACCATGTTCAGATCTCCTGACAATGAGGGAAACCACAGTGAAATACCCGCACGACATGCGAAAAGCAATAACTTACTGTGTCAAAGTACCCGGTTGACAAGTGATAATTTAACGATCAATGACCTCGCGGACACTACAACGTCCATTATCGTAGCTTTTGTTTTCCTATATTCCCTGTGATATTGTTTAATTGTGGTAGATTGAAGACAGAAAAATGTTAGCTTACGAATAAACCCGGTCCTGAGCAAAGCTGTTTGAGTTGCGAACCTGGTAATGCATCGGATAATTGTAAACTCATGAGCATAAGTAGAGACAAGTATAATGTTTTTTCTTGTTCATTTTACATGCTTAAATACCCAATAACTGGCGGAGAGAAATGAGCTGGTAGATGGATAATAGGGAAAGTCCTTTTTCTCTAGATATCGCTAGGTCCATATGTACAATGACTGTGAAAATCGTGAATTAGTGGATGGGCAAAACGATGAGTACGAAGGTGCGTATATGTTGTATTGAAAACGTCGGTGGAGGTCGTGCGACTGATGATTCTCATGTAAGTGCTGGTTTCAGCCTGTCGACAGGAATTAACTCGCGCTCGCCGTTGCGGCTAACGATGAGGGTTCTCGTGTCTTTTGCTAAGACACGATAGGGGCCGGTGCATGGAAGTCGCAGTGGTTGACGCAGGCCATCTTTACGTACATAGACATGAGTGCGTGAGGACAGTTTACTGTGCACGTGCACAGTTGATGATTGCTTTCTAGTCTGCACCGGGCATGGCTTTTGCAAGTGACGCGCCAGACGAGCTGTGTAGCTCTCGTAATCGGATGGTGCTCACGGTGCAAGTGAAACGAGTTCTCCTGATAACCTAAGTGTACAATCAGAAGCCAGTTTGGCTGCGTTGGCCTTTATGTCATCCTTAACCGTGTGCCGTAGGCCTAAAACTACCAACGTATGTGCTTTTTCCATGAAGGATTAGCATACGCACCAAGGACAGCTTTTAGTTTGCGGCGAGATTGTTCAGCCATCGCGTTTGATGCCGGATGGTAAGCCCCAGTGTAAGTGGACTTGCTCTCTGAAATACTTAAGAGAGCTGCGAAATGTCTTTCAAAGTGTGACCCATGATCTGTGGTCACAACTGATGGACAAACCAGATTTTTCAGTCAACGTTCTAGAGAGGTGTTGGCTACCGTCCCCGAGGAGCAGTTAGACAGTGGTATGGTTGTAGACCATCTTGTGAAACGGTCAACACACGTCAGCAGATATATCGAGTCATTTGGGGAAGACGATTGGCCCACCAGGTCGACGTGCATGTGGTGAACACGTGCGTCTGACAAAGGAAAAGCGCCGAAGGGGTTGTTCGCATGACGGCGGACTTTGGAAGGTTGACATTGGAGACAAGAACGGCTGAAACCGCGGACATCATTGCTTACCTTGGGCCATGCGAAACGTTCAGCGGCAAGTTCAACTGAAGTGCATATACTAGAATGAGAGAAGTTGGGCGGTGTATCGAACACTGTTCAATGGAAATACGCGGGCACTACATTGCGGGATGTGCCCTGGGAAGTGCAGCAGAGGATTGTTCCCTCCGAAAATGTCAGAGTTACTGGTTGGATTATGAAAGAGCTATTTTGGCGAAGATGCTCGATTGCTGGATCAGTGGCTTGCGTGGCAGCCATAGTTGTCAAATCAATGCCATCGTCAGCAGATTCGCTGAGATTAGGAACGCGTGAAAGAGCGTGTGCGACAGTGTTTTCTGTGCTTGAGATATGTCGCACATCAGTCATAAACTGAAGTGCTTAAAAATTGAACTAACAGTTTGTGACCAGTCTCAACCGCGAAAGTTCCGTCTTCCGCCGAATGATGGAATTGGTGGATGCCTAGGTAGATTGCTAGTAATTCTCTGCCAGACGTGTTGTGGGTTGTAAACGTTTGAAAAGCAAAGTTAACGGTTGCCATTGCTTATCAAAAAGCTATTTTAACACGACGCTGACGGTTGTGTCGGAGACGCCGGTTGCAATTGACAGCCGTGCGTTCGGATCAGGATGAGTGGGGAGAGTTAAGTCGGTGATCACATACTTGAGCTCAGTGAACACAGTGCGCACATCCTCTGTGAACTGAAATTTGCGTTCACTTCGACGGATGAGATGTGTCATTGGCTGCACTATATGGATGCAGCGGGTTATGAAACGCCCATAGTAGTTAACCAGACCGCTGAAGCGACTAAATTTCCCACAAGGATCCTGTTCGGGTTATTCACGGATGGCTTAAACTTTGTCAATTAGTGTGGCGATTCCGTTTTCTGAGATCCTGCAATCCATTAACTCTACTGTGGTCTTATCTGGTTTGCATTTGGTGGAGTTAACTGTGATTCCATATTGGGTCAAACGCGCCAGCAGTGCGCGAAGATGTGTAAGATGTTTCTCGTATGAACAACTAGCGACCAAATTATCATTTAGATAGGAATAGACGAAGTCTAAACTGTGTGTCATTTTATGAATGAACCAGTAATGTGGTCCCGGTTTCTATATCCCGCATAAAATCCAGGCGATAGAGTGAGTCAACATCGACAGCATATTTTGCCGTTAGAGGTCGGCTGCTGAGATTGCATCTCCTTGATGATGCGTAGGTGTAGGATTTGGTGCACTGTCTGGTTCGGTTATCAAAAGGTTCGTGGTACTAACAATGGTCAGTTGTTGGCTGCGATATTTATTGCCTGGGTGGTATACTAGGTCGACAACGCGAGGTACGGCTTGAAGAAATTCTGTTCAAACCGTGTGGCAAAATTGCGATTTCTGCTCTTAGAACCTCAGTGTTTGTTGTACGATGTTTTGGGATAGACAAACTGTCGGGTCGGCGCACGCCTATTGTAGGACTTTGGATAGGGTGTGTCACATTGAATCAACCGAGTGGTAGTCGAAAACGCTCCACTGTTTGAGCAGCGATTTCCGCTGTCTCGGTGAGGGTTTATGAACAAGTAACGAAAACTATTGCCTATGTCGAAACAATCCGACTGAATAATATTNGTGGCAAAATTGCGATTTCTGCTCTTAGAACCTCAGTGTTTGTTGTACGATGTTTTGGGATAGACAAACTGTCGGGTCGGCGCACGCCTATTGTAGGACTTTGGATAGGGTGTGTCACATTGAATCAACCGAGTGGTAGTCGAAAACGCTCCACTGTTTGAGCAGCGATTTCCGCTGTCTCGGTGAGGGTTTATGAACAAGTAACGAAAACTATTGCCTATGTCGAAACAATCCGACTGAATAATATTACCCAATCATTGTGATTAGGTTGGACTGTCTTCACCAAACTCCGAATTGCAGAATTCCGAATTCATCATCGGAATTGTTTTACAACCCACTACAATTTTAATCACAAATCAACCATACAGACTTTTCACACAAACGTCGCCGTTTGAAACTCGTATTTCCATTTCACTGGAAGCACTTCTGACTTGTGTGCCCTAGGTTTGCCATTTGGATCTGTGTGCCTGGTTATCGCTCAGTTTGTCTGCGGTTATGTTGAATTGGGTAGGATCACACTGTCCATACTAGAGTTCGCCGTATAGGAGCCCGGCGAAAATTGGGTTGGACAAATTTGTCATGCTGGAACCACATCGTGCCGCTGGAAATCAAGCAAGAAAAACGACGTGTTGTCAACCTGAAAACGTAACCCCGTATTAAACTGTCTTTTATCTATGTCACCTGTGAGGGTGTGGAGGAGACCACTAGCAAGTCCAGTGCAGTGCATGTGGGTGCGCGATCGGTTAACTGTGTATTAGGTCGGAAACTGAAGAAACCGAGAAGCAAATTAGCCCGATGGGTATTACGTCTACAGGAATATGATTTTGCGATCAACCATGTGTCTGGTTCGAACAATTGCGTCGCAGATTTTTTTTCTCGACCACAGATAGACGACAAACTCCCCAAAGTGACCTTTGGTGTCAACGACCTAATAATGGAGCAGGACCCACAAACACTAGTGTGTCTACAGCGTCAGAACAGGGTCCTCCGGAAAGTGGTTGAAGCTTTGACAAGAGGCGTGAGAATCCCCACAACTACTGAGGGTGAAGAGCTGAAAATAATCGCATCCCAATGGAAAAGAGTTGACTTAAACAGTGCAGGCGTATTGACATGGCAGCGTGGTGTTGAGGGACATTGCGTGGTAGTCATTCCGAAACAAGTGAGAATGAAACTGGTAGCAGACTGCCATGAAATGGCACACACCGGATGCACTAGGACGTACGATCTGTTGCATCAGACAGCATACTGGCCGAAGATGAAAGAGGATGTGACAGTTTACGTGCTTCCATGCCAACAATGTCAGTTACTGAAAGGCAACAATCGGGGAGCCAAACAACTTTTACAGCCAACACCAGTCTCCGAAATCGGTGAACTCTGGTCTATGGATCTTATGGGCCCATTTCCACCGAGCGCCCGCGGTAACCAGTACGTTCTGGTCATGACGGAACACTTTACCCGTTGGATCAAAGCGACTGGCGTTCCGGATCAGAAAGCATCTACGGTAGGAGACATGGTGATGAAGCACATTGTAGCAAACCACGGTGTACCAAAGGCGATCTTGACGTATCAGGGACCATGCTTCGAAAGTGAGGAGTTTCGAACACGCATGTAACAACTGGGAATCAAGCGCATCCGAACGACGCCATATCACTCACAAACGAATGACCTAACTGAACGTAACAACCGAACAGTCAAAGAATGGTTATCAGCCAGAGGAGATGACTGGGAGTCTGCGCTGCCACTGGTGTTATTGGCCTACCGGACTTCTGTGCAGGCGTGCACGAAATCTCCATTTCAATTGATATACGGTAGAACCCCTCTACTTCCGGTGGATCAGGACATTGGGGTATGGCCAGAGTGGATTGATTCCACTAAAGAATTGGTTACCGAAAGAGAAAGAACCAAACGAAATCTGAAAGCACCGCAGGAACGCACAAAGGAGCAATCCGCAAGGCAGCGGTTCGGTAAAAAACTAGTGTTCAACCTAGGAGAACGGGTGAATTATCAAGATCATCGGAACACGGGTGCCAGCTGGCCAGGATCAAGAAAACTTCTGCCTAAATGGGAAGGTCCGTATTTGGTCATATCCAGACGGGGCCCAGTATACACGATCAAGAAGGACGGCGAGACGAACAGTGCACGCCAGTGAGTTAGCAACGTGGTACGGGATGCCGAAGGGACGAACCAGAAGATCAATAATCCGAGAGGAGACACCGCGTCGATTGGAGGGTATTCGTCAACAAATGCAGGGGAACCAAGGAACCTCATAAGAGGGAGGAGTGTTGTATAATAGACAGTTTCGTTGTGGGTAGTATACTACTCACAAGTAGTGTATTACCCACAGGCGACATTGAGGAACAAAAGGGCAAGCCCCAAACGCGATGAACAAGAAGAGACTATCGGAATAGTATATACGTGCTGCGTGAGAACTGTCATCAAGGCGAATTACAACGTACTGTTACCCAATCTATGTGAGTGCATGTCCGCCGTGCACATGAGTGCAGGCGTTTGTGGTTTAATTTTTGACATGACCTGTACGGGAGTGTGCAATGAACGAACCAGTAAGCCAAGCCCTTTTTGCGGACACAACAGCATCATTGGTTAAAACTTAAACTTCAAATGTTGCAGCAGAATGTCTTACCAACGCTGAAGCGAATTTCGGAAACTGAACCTCTCCGGATTCACTGACATTGGCAGCAGGTCACTGTGCAGTAATACTTGGACAGAACATTCGGGCAACGGTGGGTCGGTCGCAGTGGGCTGATGCAGTGGCCCCCATGGTCAATGGATTTCTTCTTTGGGGCTAACTCAAACACGAAATCTACTGAAAACGTCCACCAACACTGAAGCAACTCGAAATGACCACAGTCTTCCAATGAAATGTAATCTCTGGGACTACTCTGCGACGGACTGCCATCATGTCGAAAGAGAATGCTTTTGTGTAAACAAAACCACCAAGAACATTCTGAGCACCTGTTATGAATTTACGGTCTATGCACCAATGCTCTATTTTCTCTCTATCTTTGGGTGACGATATTATCCACCTGTAAAGTCTGTCACCATTTGCTCTCTTGTTACGCAACATTCTTCATACCTCTCACGTTCAGTGTACTTGTCGTCTATCGTTTGAGTCAACACACTTCGTCCTCACGCGTTTCATCTTCCGCCTTCACACGGTCGTAGTTACCGTGGGCTAACTGTGACAAAATGCTTTGAGCACATCTAGAGAAAACGAATTCGCTGCGATTTCTCTCTTATTGAAAGGGGAAAGCTTCTCACAACACACTACTGACGGAATGCAGCGGAATGTCTCATGGACAGCTACTGTGAGTCATTGTATTTGCCTTGTAGCATGGTTGCCTCAATTCTCCGCTCCACCACACACCTGTCGGCAGAGCAGAACATCTCTAATGGTAGCTGGCAGATTCACATACTTACTAGAATACTGTCTCATTGCGGTCTCGCTTCGGTTCGTGTGCGGTGGAATACTATACAGTAGGTTCCATGCATTAGGTCATTATTCAAAAAAACGCGTTAACTTAGCGTAACATATAGAAAAACCGTTGAGAACGGAGGACGAATAATTATCGCACGGAAGGTTGAACTTTCTCGTATAGTGCGGTAAACAGCACTGACAAGAGTTATTCGAGAAGATGTAGTATGCTCTGGTTAGTGATACCCACTAACATCTGTATGCTGCGTACTGGTTTATCTGTACAGTACAAAAATCTCCTCAGTATCGATAGTCGTTTGTTTCAAACGACACATTGTATTTTTGGTCGTGGTCCACCAGTGTGATCTGGTTGCGACCTAACATTCAGTTCAGTTCAATTTTTTGAGGACATTTTGCAAAGCAATTTCCAGTGGAGTCCACAGACCAGAGCAAATCAATGTGGACAGTATTTCTGAACGAGCTAGCCATGGCGATCGCGGTAATACAACTGGTTGGGGCATCGACGAAACGGTCGAATAGGACATGTTGACGACGAGTGGAACGACGCACCTCAGAATTGAGGCCAAAAAACTAAGAGATACTGTACTCAGCTTAGCACTTCCAGAACACGGTTATAAAGCGTCATGTCACAGTCCACGATTGGTGCAGTAAATCTAGAAATGCAGCATGACGTCCCTCAGATTCTACGGGAACATGGTTGGTTTTTGACCCGTCTTTCAGTCATTCGTAAATCCGTTTCGTTCATGAATGCAGCACCCCAATGTCTACCTAACGTTTGGTGAGAAAACTGTCGCGACGGCGCAATCCGTTAGGGGAATGTCTTATCTGTACTTCGACCATTCGCACTCACTGACCCATGCTGGCTCTCGGTCTGACGTTGCCCCCTTCAAGCGTCAGGTGTTATCGATCGTGTGTCGTGGTGGCCACTAGGACGATGGGGCCGAGCGATTGGACTGGAAATGCGCGTGCACGTCCACCCAACCCTGAGCCAGCAAGACTGGCTGTGATTTCAGCGGTGGTTTGTCCCCTTTCGCTCAACTGACTCGGTTATTGGGCCGTCTGTTGGGTAAGCCCTTTACCCCGGACTTTGCACCGGGTTCACAAGCCTGAGATATCTTGTGCGTGCAAGACCTGTTTGTTGACGTTGCGTTGGCAAGCCTAACTGGTGCTCGGTGGGGGGGTTGCAGCAAACTGGGCAAGTCTGGTGGGCCCGACAAGATTGGAGTTCACCAAGTTAGGCACTATGTAACAGAAGACATGGAAGAGCTAGGCGCGATGCTGTATGACATGGGAACAAAGCCGGCAGCCGACACCTCCCAAGGATTACTGATGAGTAGTCGGGGCTTTGGTTTGCTTTCACGTTGACCATCACTCACATTTGATCGCAGCGTTCGCATTCAGATAAACTTTCCAGTCAGCCTCTTTCGAAAAGAAGCACTAGACTCGAGTTTCGCTCTCATTAGAGCTCGTCAGTAGTGCATATCCTCGCCACGGCCAGGATTTGAACTCCGGCCATTCAATCATGAGGCAACCGTGTTGACCACTGCGCCATTGACCTCACATTAGACACGACCGAATTATCAAATCTGAACGCTCAACCACTGTCGCTTGTGAGCAATGATCAGGTTGCCCGATCGTCTCGAGAGGAGACACAGCTACTGCCTGTTAACTCCAATCGATACCCCGCGATTAGGGCTTCCAAGAGAAGTAACTACCGTTCTGGGGATGACAAGGTATTTAGAAATCCTGTTTTTAGATGTGCCGGCCATCTCTAGCATAGCATCTAACAGCCGCTGTGTCAAGGCCTCACAACATTGCGAAATCATGTACTAGTACAGCGAACCAGAACTACACCAGTCTAGTGGGCTATGAACAAACAGTCTAAATCTATTATATCCCACTCTTTCGTTCGTACGGCTGCTGTATGAACTATATGGGGAGTACAGGCTGACATCTAGTTGCTCGTATCAAGTAGCATGTTCCCAAAAGGCAGGAAACTCAGCTAGAGACGTCAGATGCCTGTAGAGATACCGATGGGCGGCATCCAGCACCATCAGTCGCAAGGTAGGTAATCCAAACAAGACACAGATTCAGAGTTCAAGACACATACCCTGACTGTTTTGAACAGCCAAAATTGCACGGCTCAGTTTGTTTAGGATTTGGCTATCAAACGTAGCAGTCTCCTTTGCGTTGACTCTGCGGCTACTCTGATGGTCGGTCTTCTCAGACTTGTGATTTTTGCTTTGGTGGTCATCTGCTCACTTCCATAAACCATGACCTCCGTTCTGTGGAGCAAGTTCTCTATGCTTAGAGCTAGTTACATACCCGTGTGTAATCAGGACGTACGAAGTGATATTCCAAGGTCACCACGTGAGCTGCGCCTCCCCACTGTTTTATTCAAGGTCACTAAGATGAGTTGTACACCTTCCTGGGGATTTGATTATGGTTGGCCAAGACCTGAAATGTCTGTGCACCATAGAGACAGTACGTCAGACGGACGGCTTTACCTCCGGCAGCCCACGTGCTCCTGTTGTGAGGTAAAATACATCATGCAGTACTATCATAGAGCCTATGTGACATTTTAAATGAAAGCCAGTTACCAACGGCGACTCTACGACGTTCTGGTTGTTTGACGGACGAGCCTCCGTTATTCCGTCTTCGTCAGTCCGCAGGCTGAAGATGCGTCCGCTAGAGTTGGACTATCCCAACCGTTTATTCATCATTCAGAACCGGAATGTCTCTCTGAAATGTAAGAACGAGTACCTTCAGGAACGATTACTTCTCACGCTTCAATAGAGAAGAGGCGTTTTTGAAGGTTATGTACATGAGTCTTGTTGTACTGAGATAGTGTTATTGAGAAAATATGGCTTGCTGCTGCACTCTCATATGGCAGAAACTTTAGCTTTCCGCCCCTCACAGTGAGACACTCGTGAAATCAATCGAAAGCCGTATCACCAAAACACGACATACAAATGACCGCCCGCACGCGTAAAACATGCTGTTTATGTGAGCCAGTAAGTTGCTGTTTGCTCAACGCGAGTGCCTGAGTTCATGAACTTTCAAAGTGATAACAGAACATCGATTTTCAATGTGCCTCAACTATCAGAATCAGGTGACTCATGAACATTTTGGTCCGTGGAACAGAAGTTGATCCGAATCAGATGACCGATTGACTGGTCACTCTCGATTGTGTAAGGGTGTTTTGTTCTGTGACAATTGACCAACAGCACAAATCGCATATAGTAACGTTTCGATGTGATCACACTCCGCCAATGAACGAACAGAATTGAAACGGCAGTTTGGCCAAACAACACACATGGCAACCAAACACAGTGCTTGTCATCTGTTTGAGCGCTTGCTACGTGAACAGATTTTGATTGTTTGGCGCAAGTGTCCACCATAAAGCATTGCTATTCATGAATAGTGGAGTTCTGTCTTCACGGACAACATTCTTACTTCCTGGAACATGTGACACGTTTGATGAGGGAAATGCTCAAGGCATCGATACAAAGGCATCTAAGGGGCCTAATATTACGCACTCTCTCGCTTCAAGCAGCTGGAAACAGTATGGAAGCATTGCAAATTCCACGAATAACAGTGGTTCCCGTGCACACCCAGATAAGTCAATGGACCTGTTTACGTCTATTGACGGAATAAACGAGAGCGATTTCGAAGTACACCGGTGCACTGTGCACGAAGGCGTGTCACTCAAACAAGACCGTTCAATTGTTCGTCAGACCAGCCATCTGCTCTTGAATAGTTTGATCACTTCCCTCCAAGATGCTCACGGTTGTGTGCCGAAATGCCGCAGACAAAAACAAATTGATACAAAGCAATCAGGACCGGATGCAGAAGGATTGAATCAAACTAGATCAAGTGAAGTTGATCCGGAACATTCACATAAGTATGATAATGCAACCCAGAGAACCACACCAACTTGGGTAGCAGGTTGGAATGTGCTCAATTTGATCCAAGGCATTGGAATACTGGGTATTCCATATGCATGCGCCAACGCCGGATGGATTTGCATACCCGCGATGCTTTTGATTGCCCTACTATGCTGCCACACCGGTCGTTTGTTGGGAGACTGTCTGTACCAATATCCGGATGAACACTGCACAAAGTGAGTCGCCCAGTCGTTGTTCAGACAGAGCTGTTGCTTAATAGACTACTAAAACGGAAAGCACACTTTCTGGTGTGCATAAAACAGTGTTGATTTGACTTAGGGTTCATACGGACAGTCTCATCAATGGATGAGGACATACAAAAATGACACAGTTTGTTGTGCAATACGAAGTTCTTGTGTTAGTTCACTCTCTAGGGACAAACTATTATGTCTGGGTTCTTTTGGTCATAGTTTGATCTGAACGCTGATGCTCAGATGGCAGCAATATGGAAGCCGTTATCTTTGATACGTATTGCATTAAAACAGTAACAAACAAATGACCGATTGGGTTTTATCCCTCATCGAACATCAACCTATTCTTAGTGACATTTCAGAACTGTTCCAGCAAAATCTAACAAGGTCCGGCACTGAAATCTAACTCAGTGTTTGTTGTTGCTCACAGGCGGTCTTGTGACTGGTCAGAACCATGCATGCAAAGGTGAATGACCTTAAAATTGTCTAGCTGGTACTATCCATCTTTCGGATCAGATGGAACGAGAAGAAAGTTGAAAGAATAAACCCCATTAAAAAGTAGTGTACAAAGTAGGGTAAATTCGAAAAACTGACGATAGTCTGACTAAAGGCGCTTCTATGAGTCAAACATGAAATCGCATTAGATTGTTCTTGCAACACTGAAACGGTGTCCACGTGGTCTACAATTTGACAGATAGCGTCTATTAACTTTACACAAGAAGCCAATCACTTAAAACACGTTATGGCGTCATTACTTGACTACTCACTGGTTTTCTATGGCCGTTAGTGGACATGATAAACAAAACGTTGTGTGTAACTGCTTTGCTAACAGGTGGAGCGCGTGCTCATATCTATGCATACAGTATCTGTGACACTGAAATGCAGTAAGTAGGCCCAGGTGGGTCTGCTAACTTGATAAAGGAATTACTTTAAGACAACGTCCACAAAGATGGCAGATACATTTGTTAAATAATGTGTACCTCGAGCTAACCTGACAAAAACTGACCCACTAGTCATACAGAAGTGATGGTTAGCACTTGCATGAACTGCATCATACACTACTGTACAAAGGGGGAGAACAAATGTGGTTACCATGAAATAGCTGGATTGGTCCTAGAATAACAACAGGTAGAACTCTCACTCACACCTGACTGTACTAACCGAGTAGCCACTCACTCAGAGTGAATGAAGCACACTGTTGATGTCTGCGTCTAGCTACCGATCGAGTACATCACATTGGTTGAATGCCGCCCATTTAACCAATCACCAATTCACTCGATTCTGAACCAATAAATAGAGCCAGGCATGCTAGGCTTTAAAGACCAGACTCAAGACCGTTTTGCTGATTATGATGATAATTTCGAAGATCGGTTGGAATGTGAGATGCATATGATGATTTCGTCACGAGGGTTTGTTCGATGAGTACAGAAGTAGAGAGTTAAAGGTAAGCTAATGCAATACTACTGTTTGATCAGAACGTTGTCACCTTGTGATATCCGATCACCCTGGACAACCAATGTTAACAGTAAGTTGTTGTCATCATCAGCATCAGCATCATAGACAGTAATACATCAGTTGTTCTCACTGACGCTCACCTACCATACAACCGTAAAAAAGCAAACCTTGTACAGAACGAGAGAAGTAAGAAGAAGGAGAGGGGAAGGGATCTAACTGCTAAAAGTGGTTTCGTCTATATTCGAGAATCCAACAACAAATTTCCAATCGATTGCTAACTTTTAATCCTTGATAGTAAGAATGTCGAACTTGTGCACCTTCTGTACTTTGATCAGATGAATGAGAGGTATCCAGTACTGACCGCATGATCGAGGTATACGGAGGCGTGGTTAAAAACCATTTTAACAATTTTGGCTGGATGGTTGTTCAGACAGACCATCTGCCAGAGGTCGATATACCACGTCCGCAGGTCATACTCTTGTGACCTCTGATCACAGTGGACAAGTTGATGCTAGTTTTCCGATCCCTTTTACTAGCCAGCTCTTTGTATTTCCATTCAAGAAAGTGCAATCAACCCTCCACCTGTGGACGACAACTACACTCGCGCTTTCTATCACACCATGGTGCCGTTACACGTCACTATGCATTGGAACTACACGTAGATACGCACCAGAAATTTCACACTGTATCGGCCGTCTCGTCACGTAAAGTGGGTCGCCCTATGTACTGCATACAGGGAGGTGAATAGGCGATAAAATGCTACTGCTAACATTAGTCAGATTTCGGAGCAGCGTCATGTGTACCGCCGGCCAACAGTTGTTGTACTTCTCGACTACAAAGGTGCGTTCGATTCACTGGATCGATCTACACTTTTAGAGTCGCTCAAACGCAGAGGTGTGCCGACTAAGTACGTGAACATACTTTCGGCACTCTATTCCCATACTTCACCTCAGGTTAGGGTTTACGGTGAACTGTCTGACAGTTTCAGCACGATGAGTGGTGTACGTCAAGGCTGTCCGCTGTCACAATTTTTGTTAAATTCCGTCATAGACGAAATAATGGAGGATTGTCTCCGGCACTCACAAGATGCCGGCGTGGACCTCCTACCTGGTGAAAGACTGACCGATCTTGATTATGCTGACGACAAGGTGTTGCTGTTTGACAACTTTCAATCGGCACAAGTAATGTTAGACGCTATTTCGCGTTCTGCAAAATACTTCGGAATGCGCTTTGCAGCCTCAAAATGCAAAGTGCTTCTGCAGGATTGCTGTGACCACGTAGATTTGATGTTGGATAATGTAGTCATGGAGGTTGTTGACCGGTTTGTATACCTGGGAAGCTGCATCAGCAGCGGTGGAGGTGTAGGGAATGAAATAGAAGCGCGCATCTCTATGGCTAGGACGGTATTCTCAAATCAGGGGCATCTGTGGCGACTGGGAGGGTATTTCTCTGAAGATTAAAGGTCGTGTATATAAGATAACGGTGAGGGCTGTATTACTTTACGGGAGCGGAACCTGGCCGCTCATGGTAGAGGACGTGAACTGTCTTCAGGTATTTGACCACCGATGTCTGCGTTCAATCGCTCGTATCGGGTGGTACTAGCGTGTAAGTAACGAGGATGCTAGGAGGCTGGTGTTTGGTAGTGATTGCCAAGCGAGTTCTTTTGTCTAGTGTCTACATTTGCGCAGGCTTAGGTGGTTAGGTCATGTATTAAGGATGCCAGCTAGTCGTCTTCCACACCGAACATCCGTTAGAAGCTGATCATCAGTCGTGAAGCTGGGCTGATCAAGAAATTTGAGGAAATGGAGACCGCTCTTGATTCGGGGAACATCGGCAGACTCCCCAAGCTCATCCGTAGGATTTGTCCAGGTCCTCCGTCAGTCGATGAAGCTTACCGACGAGGCGGATGACACACTCATCCATAGTACGTCCAGAAGATTAGAGGGCTGCATGGAACTGATTGAGGGCCAATTTAGCTGGCCTCCTGCTTCTACTGTTTCGCCACCGAAAACTTATAATGCGGCTCTGTTGTGTGTGTACATCCTGTACAAGACCATAACGCTCACCTCGTATCTAATTGGCTACTAACGATCGCGTGATATATCGTGATCATGATTGTTTTAATTCTAACTCCTCCACTGATTCAATGTCTTTTTTGTACGTCTGCTGGACGGATTACACATATACTAGTCTGCACTCGTTACTTCTGCCTTGCGTTCTGATTTACGATCAAACATATGGCGTCGCCCTCAATGCTCACTTCAATGAATGCACTTGCAACATTGTGGTTGGATCCAGCAGTATTTCCAACGCCAGATTTGTGGATTATGTGGAAAACGACATTTGCGGATTACTTGGGTCTGCTCGCTGCGTTAAATCCATTGTTGGACCTGACAGAGTCAGCCAAACTATAACTTCTCCACAATCATCTAAGCACCCAGGTGTACCGTGATCGGTAGGTTCGGAACCAGTCACTATGAGTGAAGTCCGCAGCTGCATTTCGGTTCTCAGACAAAATACGGCTGCTGGGTTCGGGTGTTCTCGTGCTGGTACATTTTAAAGAAGATGGGAAGAAGTTAGTAGAAACCTCGACGCAGTTGCTTCAACTTGGGAGGACGACGAGGACACTCCCTCCATGCTGGGATCATTCGACAGCAGTTCTCAAATTTATGAAAAGAGTTTAAGGCTCTTGCG
>QNGE01004750.1:0-31405 GCA_008508345.1 Paragonimus westermani | reverse complement strand
AGCTGAGCATTCAAACCGCCCGCTAGTATGATGATGTCTGAGTGTTTAGACTGCCTCAGAAGGTCAACGAGGGCGTCATAGAACGCATCCTTGGTAGCATCCGGACAGCTGTCCGTCCGGGCGTACGCCGATATAATGAATATACAACGCGTTTCTGATTTGCGTCGACAGACTTTTACCGATGTATTGAGTCTGACAACGCGTAAGCGACTGTTCACTGGGATCCAATCGAGCAAGCATTGCTCTGCTCGGGAACTCAGTGCGATTCCCACTTCAGCTTGACCGCGAGACTCAGATTCGGCGTCACCACGAACTCTGTGACAGAAGCGCTCAAATCGACAGCTATCTGGAGGTGAGCTCAAATGGATAGGTGTGCTAGAATCGTAGACACGCGTCTCCGACACACAGCACACATCACGCTCCAGACTTGAGTGAGTAATTGCCGGAGCAGCTTGTTGACCGATTTGCCGGAGAGTGCGAACATTGAAGGCGCCAATGTTGACCAGTTTTCTTGGCCTCAGAAAACAATTATTGCCCGGAGGCATATGGTGGGCAGAAGAAATAGGGGGTAAAACAGTAGGAGGACGTTGTGATCAGTTAGTTGTCACTGTCGAGAGAACGATAACTTCTGATACTTCTCGCTGGTTTATGCCGGTAGTACTGAGCGAATCATCTTATATTCCCACGAAACCATTCCATGAATTCCGTAGGCTAACGCTTTCTGCAGGCTTGATCTCAGTCGAATAGAGGGTAGTTGTAATTCATAAACCAGGCGATCGCCCCTATTCTGTCAGTCACCGACCGACCAGCTTACGGAACGCTCCATGCTAGGTGCCAAAATGTCTACTCAAACGCAGTTGTGGCCTCCTCGGCACTCCTCTTATCTCTATGGTTCAGTATTCGAAATATGTCCAGTACGGTATGAGAATGAAGATATTCGATTGAACACATATTTTCGACCGTTCTTCATCAAGTCGGTGCAACTGTATAGAGGGGCACTATTAGTATGATCAAGAGAGCGATCAGCTTACTATAGAGAAATTAGGTTACCGGAGCGTCAGTCGTTGTTCATTATGCCAAGCTCGGCCACTGGCTGAACTGTGGAGGTCGGCCATCGATTCGCTCGATTTGGAACTAGGGCAGATACAACACATGAACAAACCACTTTTGCTGACAACTTTGAGCCATTATGCATGAATCCGGTAGCCTCGTCCTGAGCATTGCTCAAGCGCCCACTTTTGGTTTGTTGAACGAATGAAGAACTGTTGGTCAACTGTCGTCCCCCATTCGAAAGCGATTAAACCTCTTTAAAGTCATGCGCGAAGTTCGAATTCATCGGAAGCACACATCATACATAGGACATATTGTTCAATATAGCACAATGTTTATTGTCCAACTCACTGGTTGCCATGCTACGCACACGCTCGCGCACATGAGTCAGAATTCCGGTTAACAACAGCCCCCGTTTCCGCTCACACGTCGCATGCACTTCAGTCCGGTTCGTGTTTCTAACACCTTCTGTCAGGGCGTTTTTCGCTTGCCCTTCCTCGTTCTGCGGGCTTATCTTGTTGGGCGATGGCTCGTCCGATCACCCGTGTTATCCGCAGCTTATCCACTGTGGCCTCTGGCCGTATCCTACGACCATGTGGAAACATTTTTCCCAGTGTTAGAATAGTCGCGCCCTCAATCTGGTCATCCACTCCATTTTGCCTGTCATGTCTCGTCCGTTGGTCCGATCCAGTTGAACGATGACTCATCCGGTCGCCCATGCTGTCCCCGATCCGCTCGTTTTGGACGTAACTCCCCGCCTCGTTGAGGTGTTTCGCCCAGAGTCGAAGTACCCGTACCTCTGGTTAGATAATCCACCACAATATGAATTACAGAAATCACTCTCAGTAGAGGTGGTAACCTTACCAATTGAAGTACTGTTGCCCAAAACAGGTTTGTATGTGATGACTTGTTCCATTCTGCAGATTCTGCACGGAAATGCTGCACACTGGACAAGGTGAAAACATGTGGAAATAAAATTTCCTTCATTTGCTTCCAGGTGATGCGTACCGGAAACGAATTGTGAGATCACAAAATAGTTTTTAGACAGTTTTGCCACCTTACGTTTGGCTTAAATGATTAACTGATTCTCTTATCGCAGACAACTGAATAAGAAACTCGGAGTGGGATCTCTCAAGTCAGCCCTCTGCTACATCATGAATAACCCGGAAGTATCAGAAGTTAGCGTTCTCCCCACAGTGACAATATTCATCCACTATGACTTTCTCCCTCTGTTTAACCCCCAATTCTTTCGCTTCCCACGTGCCATCAAGTGGTAATTATTTTTGAAAAACCAGGAAAAATGATAAAGATTGACACCCTCAATCTCCGACAAGTCGGTCAGCAAGCTGCTGTGGCAAACACCTTCTCAAATCCGGGACTTGGCCTGTTCTGCGCGTCGGAGACACTTGTTCTACGATTCAAGCACCTTTATCCACTTGAGCTCATCTCCAGATAACTGTCGGTCTAGGCGCTTCTCTCTTAGGGTCTTTGGTGACGCTGAGACTGGATCTCGTTGTCGGGCTGGAGTGCGAATTGTACTGCGTTCCAGGGCAGAGCAATGGTTGTTCGGTTGAATCTCAGGGAACAGTTGCCTATGCGTTGTCAGACTGAATGCGTCGATTAATGTTTGTCAACACAACTCGGAAAGTGTCGTATGTTCATTATACCGGCGTACGCTCTAACGGATAGCTGTTCGGATGGTAACAACGATGTGTTCTACGACGTCCTCGTTGACCTCCTGAAGCAGACTAAACTCTCTGATAGTATCATGTTAACTGGCGGTTTTGATGGTGAGTTTATTCGTCTTTCGCAAGAGGAGAACCGATTAGGGGTGTGTGTGTTTGGTGTTCGAGCATAACACGCTGAAAATGACGGAAGACCGTTGCAGTTTTGTGAATCCCGCGGTTCTCATAGTTCGAGCACCGCACTTCAACACAGGAAGAGACACTGTGTGTTACATGGAGACCTCCCTGTGCTTCTCAGGCACGGACATGACTCGATTATATAACGGTCAGTTACAGGTGTGCCACTCTTTTAAAGACTATCGTGGATTTCGAAACAACCATCTGAACTCGGATAATGCTGTTGTGCTTGTCCGGCTTGTTTTGCCCTTCGCTCAGTGGTCATGGACTCATGAATGCAAGATAATCAGTGAACATTTGAGCGACGGGAGTGTAAAGAACGCTTACGTGAAACATCGTTGAGCAAATTTTCCAGTTCGATTTGAGTGAGAGAACCTAACGAACTTCGGGAACAAATCGCAGTAGCAATGGGAGCTTGTTGTGAGGTGGTGTGTTTCGAAGAATTTTTTCAGTTGTGACCGAGCTGGATATCTGTCATGTTGATAGCCCTTATGAACAAGAGTCACTCGATTCCACCGAGCTGCGAATATGATGACAATCGTCGAGAACCTGAACGCAACCTGACCAGAGACTTGCACAAAGATCATGAGCAACACTTGGTTGAACGATCGAAAGAGATGGAGTGAACGTTTTTTTACCTGTGACCAGCAGAAATCTACTTTCCCTCATCCGTGGTTGTAATGGTCGTCCAGTCGGTGTGAGACCAGTCAATTGCGCGGGTGGGCTGAACATTTCGAGAAGCAGTTCAGATGGCCTCAACCAGACCATGTAGACGACGGGACCGGAATGGTCAGTTATTGCGTTCCAGACGGCCTTCCATTGAGAGCAGAAGTAGAGCAGGAACGTAAGTTATTTAAGCGTAACACGATCCGTGGACCAGATTTCCTCTCTCTTTCTCTCATCAAGGTTGGTGAGAGGAGATTGATCTCAGAACTGATGAGACTCATTTAGGCGGTTTGGTAAACTGAAGAAAAATCTCGTGATTGGTGTTTATTGACAGTAATTTCCGTCTCCAAGAAGAGGGTCGATAGCCTGTGACAACCACATGGGCATCGGTCTGGTATCTGTTGCGTCAAAGTTACTCATTGGTCACACTTTCCGCTGGGTCAATACGTCCTGCGAAAGTCAGATACGTGAAGAACAGGCAGGAACCCGACTCGATTGATGGTGTGTTGATTACACTGTTACATTGCGACGGGTTTTGGAGCATTGACACTCTTATAGGCAGCCGATGGTTGTGGTCCTTTTGGACTTAAACGCTGCTTTCGATTGAGCTGCTCGTAACGTTCCCCGGGACTGCTTTATTCACGGATGAGCTCCCCCAGTCTTGTTCACTTCTGTTATGGACGACATTCTGGAACGTGTGTTCGAGAAGCGCAGTGAGTTTGGTATTGAGCTTCTTCCTGGCGTTCGGTTGAGGGATTTGGAGAGTGCGGATGACATTGTTTCACTTAGACCCTTAGCCGAAGACATGCAGACCACCCCGAACGAGGTGTGACCAGACTGGTTTGCATGGAATGAGCTTCGCACCTTCAAAGTGCAAAGTGCTGCATCAAAACTGGGACAGTTCCATTCCTACTTTCTTCGTTGCGGTTAATCCGACTTTGACTGTGGACAGTTTCAATATTGCTGATGAGATACCAGCAAGAATAGGAAAGACATGGGTTGTTTTCATTATCCTGAGTCACCTGTGACACCAAAAAAACTTTCGGTTGTCGTTGAGCGCAAGTGTATGTGATGCTTTTGTACGTCCTGTTTTTGTCTATAGTACAAAAACGTGGCCTGTTCGCAACGAAGATGTCAGCAGACTTGCTGTGTTTGATCATCGTTCACTCTGCCAATTAGCCCGCATCAAGTGGGTTGATCGGGTGAGCAGTGCGGCCGTTCACCGGTACGTATTCCAGAACATTCGAGATACGCGATCGATTGGCCATCTAATCACGTACTCCGCAAGCCAGCTGGATATTTAGCGTACCAGGCATTACATACTGAGACAATCAACAGTTGGTTGATGCTGCGTGGTGAGCAAGTAACAGCGTGTTCACGAAATGTGAACACTCTGACTGGTCCATTGAGTGATGTGTGTAGGTGTTGCCTGGCTCTCTGAAATCGGTGGTTAGACATGTTATCCGAAATGGTGGTGTGTCATAGTCAGTGGCTTATCTGCATTCATACCATTTCCAGTACGCGTGTCTAGTCTTGTTTTATCGTTATTATTTTTATACCGCAATATTTTCGGCATCGTTTCTTCTTCTAGAATATTCCACGTCAGTGTTTAGGTGAGCGACGGCCCGATCCTTGGTATCTTCTGTTCGGGCTCACGTCTCTTATTAGGATGGCGATGATGATTACGTTTGTACAAAACCAGTGTAATTACTTAGACTCATTTCTGCTAAATGAATCCGTTGATGTTGTTGATCGAGTTGTTCACATGGAAATTCGCGTCGACATCGACAGAACTATGGTAAATGAAATATAAGTCCGTACGTCCTACTATAGATAAGTACTCGCTAACCTAGAGTACCTCCGGTGATAGAAGGGCACTTCTCTGAAGGATTTTGTATTCAAGAAGCCTGTGCTACTTTGCGGCTGAGGAACCTCGTCATTCAGGGTGGCAGACGATCACCGTCTCCAGGTAATTGATCATCAGTGTCTGTATTCGACTGTTCTCATCGAACAGCACCACGGTAGAACTTCAAGAAGGTTAGAAGGGGGATAGTTGGTGGTAAGCGTCAAACGGGTTTCTTTATCCATTCGCGAAGTATGCAGAGACTTACATAGATGCTCAATCGAGCAAATAGTAAAACTGCGCTGTATGGTATGCATTATATACCTTCACAAGTTGCCACCAACCCCGTCTTTGCTATCACAGACAGGCTACTGAGGAATACCTACCCCGGTAGTCCCACATCGTCGGCCCGTAGTATCGCTTACGAGGTGTCTACGAGTACAACGAAAGCATTCGCCAACTTCCGCCATTTTTGGCACTGCAAAGATGTCCGCTTTTGATCAAAGGTAGATTCTACAGACAGAGTCAACCTATGCTTTACGGATTAGAGATCTGGTTCATTCATGTGGATGAGGCATATGGACTCTCAGTATTTGAGCAACGCCTTCTACCTCAGTTGGCGTGTATCGAATGAGCTGAATTTGTGAGCTACGCGACAGCCCATCAGCACGTGTACGAGTATTGTGCAAGTTCGGGACCGATAGCCGAGTTAGTGAAAATACACAATCTTTGCTGACTCGGTCCGTATATTGACGGAGAGTCTGCATCACTGTGCACTACTCAGTGTCGCTGTTGAAAGAAACCAGTGATTGTTTCACTGAATAAGGATATCGGATGCCGTCTACCTGGCTGGGGAGTTTTCCAGCCTCCACGCTGCCAACAGATTGCAACAGTCAATGAGCAGACTGTAACTGCAAACTTGGTGGCTCTTCTTTTTCTCGAAATTTCTCTGTTCTTTTGTTTTCATTCTTTTTTGTCTCCTCCCTCTATTTACGTGTGTACTTACTTTCCGCTCTGCCACTGGATAGGCCATTGTCACGACCAGTGGCAGTCCGAGCCATAGTAACCGTGTGTTGGGTGAGCCCTCTGGTCTGGACTCACATGGTTATAGAAAAACTTCGAACATCCGGTTTCATCAGACCCGTCCAGTCACGACTGCTTATTAGGATAAGCCGTTTGGTTCGATCACCGGATTTCGTTGCGAGGTCCGTACTTGTGGTACAACCTGTACATTTTTATCCAACTGTGGACGTTGCCCGAGGACTTTTCTGTGGTTAGGCTGATTGACGGTAGATAAAGTGGATGTGTAGGTAATTCGACTAGCCGAGTAACGTGTGATATTCATTACAGGTCACCAATCTACTTAGGGTGAAGTGTGAATGTACGGACGTAAAAGTTTGGGGAATGAGGATCGCAATCGGTAGCGCTTCCATGCTGATTAAGAGCTAGACAACGAATACATGTGTGTGTTATCTACTGTTTGTGCACAGTTTGCACTGGTATCTGCCCTGGCCATTAACGTATTCTACGCGTTCCGTGTCGACTAGTAAACTAGCAACTCATGACTCGGCATTTGTGTAGATGAATTGAAGATCGTCACCTAACATGGAACGAGACAGATGAAAGAAAATCAACCACGAGTGTCGTTGTGGGTCATCTGGATGACAGCAATGATTAAGTCAGCATAGATCGATCAATCGCCATTATCTACACAATTCCGCTGAATCGGGAAAATTCATTTACCGGCGTACGCTGGTCACTACCACAGCTGTCATCATTCGACTACGTAATGCAACTCTGTATGGGCATGAAGAGTACGTCCAGTCGCTTCAGGTGTCTTGATCACTTGTTGGCTCACCCGATCGCCGCACAAGCATTCAACACTCAATCGTTTTTCAAAACGACGGAAGTGAGATATTGTGGATTCCAGTCACTACCAAGCTTCGTATACGACCGTTTTTAATGTTATCTTATTGCATCATAACTATCACATCCTAATAATATGTTATCGAAAACATGTTTGTCACACTTGGTGTTGTACGATCTAATCGGAATTTTCAAAGTAAACTGACAGCTTTGTCAATCCACACTGTTATATACCATATTGGATTGACGCTGTAGATGTGGGAACAAGCTTCTCAGGAAATCTTTCAGTTGAGAAGTCACTGTAACCCCTAGTGGCAAGTTATTGTTTTATACGAGTGAGGCTGATTCATTCGATTTTTCACATCTGATTAGCAAGCCAATGTACGAAAAACGAAGTCCCGACGAGGTAGCATACCGCGCACTCCATGTATACTCAGTTCCAGCATGCTCATGAATTGGTTCACGTTAAGAACAGCGATAGGGGTTTTCCTACATTTACGTAGATAATCCCAGTAAGTATACACTACAATTGTTTTCTTACTTCAGTCAGTACCTGTGCGTCTGCTAATAGACACCACATGATTGAGGTTGCAGGCGTGCTGCAGCTCAGTGTTTTATCTTACCATCACTCTAGTAAACCGGTGCATTCACTCTGACGTAAATTAAAATTCAATTGCACTTGTTGTGGCCTATTGGATGGTGCTGTTCCACTGAAGTCGAGAGGCCCATTTTTGGTTGCCAGATCTACTCATTCAAACCTTAATCTTTAATGTGTCGCTTTCATTCATAGGCTAGATGATGGCCATCATTTTGTACATAGGCGTAGAAAACGAGCGTGAATCATGCACTTAAAAACATTTGCGATGGCGCTCGGCACGTTTACGACTGGGGGCAAACATTTTTTGAGACTGTGTGATAGAATTTGTTTAAAAGTGCATTCTGAGGTGCTGGGTTGTACTTCATCCTCAGCAGTTCGGTTGTTCCAAGAAAAATCTGGACAATGGTAATTTTAAACAAATAGCAATACCCTTGAACTGATTGTTGGTTTTTAACGAGACCACCGTAATTTACTTTACACAGCTACTTCACCAACCCTCAGCAACTGCTTCGTCGTACACGAGTTCGTTCGACAAACGCCTGTATCGCAGCTGATGTATTTCCTTGTGGTGGAAGCCGTATCGTCGGCATTATCGTCATTGTTGAATTGTTCGGAGCAAGTGTACTTTATATGATTCTCCTGGGTCAATCAGCGACGGCATTGTTCAACCCGATCCTCATGCTTCATTGGCCAGCCTCTTGCTGGACGGCAATAATGACCTATTTATGCGTGCCCATTCTCCTTTACCCCCATATGCGTGTAATCGCCTGGTTCAGCGTGTTCTCGCTCAGTGGCCTGTTCGCCAGCATTATTCTGGTGATTATCTACTGTCTACTGGAATTACCTACAACCGGTTTTGCATGGACCGACTTAGCCTCGCCACCGATCGGCCGCTTACCGGTTAGCCTAAGCATCATCATTTTTTCTTATTGTGCTCACGCCGCTTTACCTGGAATCGAAGGCTCAATGACCTACCCGGAACACTACAGCAGCATGCTTCATGTCACTTTCACAATCGCCGGTTTCACTAAATTGGCATTCGGCCTACTCACGGCCAGTGTTTTTGGTAGTTCCGTAGAACAGGCTGTCACAGACAGCATGACACGACGTCTGCAACTCGTCATTCCGGTCCACGTGGCCGTATTAATCAACGTGTTCTTCAGCATGCCACTTCTTTTCTATATTATGGGCGAACAATTGGACTGTGTGGTCACCGACTTTTTGAGTAGGGATTTTTTCTTTCAGACAGGCAGGTTCTGTTCCCTTCAAACGGCCTGGTTTGTGTCGACGCGACTGGTACTGATCAATCTGGGTCTCATCTGTGGAACGATGGTACCCCACTTCGCTTTGGTGATGGCTCTGGTTGGGGCCATGACAGGATCATTACTGTGCTTCATTCTGCCGGCGCTGTTTCATTTGCTACTGTTCAAAATGCATTTGAACACGTTTGAAAAATCTTCGCGTGTGCTCGTTATTTTATTTGGTGTGTTTGTCGGGGTGTCCGGTATGATTCTTTCAGCTCTGAGTATCTCTGAAACTCTTGCCAATAGTGATTGATGAACTGGCTTGCATCAACTCCGTCTACTCTCCTTGTCGATAGCTTCTCTACGTGTGCGTACATAATTTGTAAGCAGAACTATTTTACTCTCAAGCGAACTTATATAACTTATACTGTTTAATAATGCAAAACAATGTGTAACAGGGCGGAAGCATCTGTACGCCTAAATATACGTAATAGTTCACTGCCATTTTTTCATGCAATGACAGCGTTGATTCTTGTGATGGATAATCGTATTCAGTACGAATGAAATTCGCTTCCACATGCATCAATTACCTGAGCAGAGAGAAGTAAGTTGGGAATACGTTGTGGAAAAAGAGTGATGCTATCCAGGGTTACGACAAGACACGCGTTGCACTCTGTATCGTGGCCTGTTTCACCGACGACGGCGTGTCGGGTAATTTGAACAAACACGGTTAGCGGCATCCGGTTAGGACTAACCTGTCACAATGACCAAAACCAAGGGACGCCTGCGCTTAACCATCACCGCAACTGGCTTGCGCTGCACCAATGACGGTTCCACTCGCATACCACGTATCCAGTGTAAACCCGAAGGAATAAGATCCGAAGGTCTGTGAGCGAGGCCTTTGTGTCTAGCCAGCCAATGCTGATAAGCCAGTTCATAGGCTGACCCGAAGCTGAAACCCCTATCCCTCGAGAAATAAACAGAAAGAGAATGAGATGGTAAGATGTACACTGGGAAGAAAAATAGTGAGGATATAACGCAAGAGGCATTCCACTATAGGGTTACATGTCAGTCCACTGTAGAGAGGATATGGAGCAAAATCAAAATACAAGGTTTGACTGGAAGAAAACAGACAGAACATTCACCATTCAGTGCATTAATAATGCTAGAGAAAAGTACAGGTAGAAGACCACAGATATCCAAGTTTCTGAAAATGGGAACGGGTGAGTTACAAACGACGATAGTCGTTGGGTGATGTGAACAAGAAAAAATGAATATAACTGATATAACTTACCTGACCCTAACCAACAGGTTGTCTCTTAGCCGACAGTGTAACATGAGCGTGTGCGAGAGCCGTACTATGAACTACTAATCCAAAATAGCCGGCAAATTCGTGGCTGCAGTCCTCGCAACCCCATATAATCATGTCACCACGACCGGTGGTACCGATGGTTCCCTTGCGTACAAACACACACACACACACGACAATCCGCTCCAGTGAGCGACAAGCATTGCCTGTTAGACTAGCCTGTCCGACCTAAACAGCTGACTGGAGGTTAAGAGGTCATTACATTCAGGGTGTTCGAAAGTGTACATGATTAGGCTCAGTGTAATTTGCGGTCGGCTTCGTTTACTGTGAAGGTTGAATGCATGCACCGATGGTTGCTTCAGGCTAGCTTGACCGATCGGTGTGGACAGGCATGTTTATACGCAAGTTTGAACCATTGGGTTCTGCTTAATAAATTCATCAATCGCTAACGTAAAACGCGCAGATTCTATCCATCTGATAGATAGGAGGAAACAGGGATTAGACATACAGATACACAGATTAGTATGCTATCTGAATACCACTTGAATTACAGACTATTTGTACTTCATAATTTATCCACGAGTCAATGCGATTATACCGGACGGCGAAACGGGAACTGAGGTGATTAACATCAAATTCACATTTGGTCATCACTTGCCGTTCAAGACAATGATTTTGAATCTGGTGGCTGAGGTCAGTTTCCCTCACGGATATGGATGAGGAGGGCTGTGCTCCGATAACGGCCGGTGGAGAGGTTGTGATTCCTGATTGGACTGTTTTGTTGTTTAACCAGTTGCTGGCTTACATACTATGTTAGCGGTATGTTGGATGGTTCAAATCGAGTCAATCGGGCGCAAACTCAAGCCAGCATATTACTATACGCCGTGTGAGTGCCTTGGCCCGATTTATTGCAACTTTGTACATGGCTGGAATTGCGTTTGATATGTCTACTTGACGAGTGCTCATGACGAGCTGCGATAAAAAACGCCGGTATATGATTTTGTGATTCTAGTTGAGGTCCAAGCTGGATACTACCCTGTTAATCCATTCAGACTAGAGTCTAGTTATTCGATCGACGTACTCTACTGCACAACAGTGGCGAGTGGAGGAACGTAAGCAATGTTGGGTAGACTGTCTTCGAAGCTGGTTCTAAACGTGAGGCTAGAAATGTACCAGCTACTCAACGGTGTAGCTACAAAACTTTGATTTTTTACTGGTATAAATGACGGGTCTCCTGTTCAACGGTTATTTCTTCCTTGAACATGAGTGAGATTTTTGCAATAAACACAATACTAGTACCATAGACTGATCAGGTCAACTTTGTTCACGTTATAAAACCCAATGGAGAGTAGGGTACGGTATTCAGTACATGACAAACCAACATGGAGTGAACATTAACGTCAGTTTTCCCGTTTACCTTCAACTGCATGCAAACATGGTTTGATAATACCCTTTTTCATTCAGCCATGTGTATTGCCATCAAAGACAGCAAGACGTTAGTCGTCCTTGTTGATGTTTGACTGCCACACAATCATGAAGCAAAAAGCAAGCTCCGTACAAAACAGAAAAACAATGGGAGCAGAGAAGACCTAACCACCAAAAATAATTGTCCACAATTAAACATTAAACATCAAGGTGTCTATGTCTGGTAGACAAACAACTGAGCTACAAATGAGGGTAAGGCGTCATTATTAAGACAACTATCTCACGGCTTTCATCGTTCCACCTTGGTAATTGCAATCACTTCAAAACACAACTCGACCAAACAACTACAAAATTCATGTCATTGAGCCCGATTAGTCATCACTCAGCCTACAGTCTCCAACCACCAATTCTCTGCGCCACAACAGCCTCATTTTCGGAGACGAACCCGAAATATATTGACCAACTCATTGGTGAATGACTCCATCTCCTTACGCCAGGTAATCAACTATCCATCCAGAACCTTACGTCAATCGACCACAGCATCGGCAAAGTGTGTTCAATGTGGGAGATGACTAGTTGTTATCCCTGGTCCATGACCTAACTATCGAAGTTTGCGTAAGCGTGAGTATTGAACAAAAGAACTGGCTTGACAGTCACTAGCAAATACCCTTTTCCTAACCTTTTCGTTGCTTAATCGTTGGTGCCACTCGATGCGAGCGGTCGAACATAGACGTTGATGACCAAACACCTGAACACGGTTCACGTCTTCTACCTTCAGCAGCCATGTTCCGTAGTTGCAAGTTTACACAGCATATTTGGTAAATTGCAGATATGAAAATAAATTTAGCATTGAACACCTACACTCAGATAGGCCTTCCGGCTGACCCACTTGGTGTTCAGTTTGAACTAATCTAAATCTCCGAACTCCCTTAAATAGAAACAAATTCCACGTAGAAATCCGTGGATAGAAGACTTCCTTGAGAAATTCAGTGGACCTAACAGAAAGCCGGTCAGGAGCAGTGAGCCATTTCAAACTGTCTGAAAGAAGAACAGTATTCTACTCCTTGCAGTTCCAAAAGAAGCATCTGCTGAACAACCCCACAAAAACTTCAAGGTCTGCTTCAACTCTCACGTATGCGACGTGCAGCTGGGCGGAGTTCAAACCATCAAAGAAACAGCTCCTGATATTGCCAAACGTGGTTCGTTTAACTATTTTATGTTCCACGCTGTATACCAGTTCATTTCTAGTTACACTGACGTCAAATTCAGACACTGACTTTAACCCAGGTACCTAGCTTAGTAAATGACGAAAAGCATCTCGAAACGGTGGAAAAAGCTGATAACACATCAGCCTCAACTTTCAGAAGCTACTGCGATAGGTTCCACCACATAACAATGGGGCAGCGAGTTGACCTAAATGGCACATTCAAAATGGTATTGCTCAGTGGTAACCCGAAATTTCTGGTCAGTGAAAACATGCTTACCCAAACGTACCGGTCAGTATGCTGGACACGAAATGGATGAGGCCATCAATCAGGCTGTCGTAGTAGTGAGAACTTAATATTTAGTATGACTATGTGCGTCTGGTGTGTGTAAAGTGCATAATTCCCGTATGCTACCGATGACAGTAGATTGAGTGATGGCATGTCGCAACATACTTTTTGTACCTGCCCCGATCATGTGCACAGTAGAAGTCTATCTACCTCAGAATTAGTTAAGATATGCAGGCCAGGAATCAGGCGTGATAAGTTTTAACATATTGGGTGTGGATAAACTAATGATGGTGACACAGAAGTTACGTATGATTGATGATTGGCCAACGATCGATTAGACACTTCACTCCAGTCACGTTGGTAGATCGGTCATAGTGTAGCGAAAAGGCGTCCAATAAAGCACNCTTTTGAACGTACCTCCCCCGCGTTGAGGTATTCGGTCGAGCGTTCGAAAACTCGCACCTTCGACCTGACAATCCACCACAATAGTTATATCACGCAAAAAACGTGTTAACAGTGGCTGGAAAATTGATTTGTTTAACTCCTGAAAACCACTTTACTTACATTGTCTTTCACTAAACATGATGTGTTACCATACCCTACCATTGAAACACTTTCTCCATCCGCCCACTTCATTTCACAACAGCGTATGATAAATTGTCAGAGCCAAGCGATTTTCACGTTGTGGACTGTTGTTCCTCGCCGTATCAAAGTATAGCGACAATGTTAATATCCCTCCTACATAACTGTGTTGTCCTCATAATGAATTAACGGGTTTCACCACGTGACTTTTGGTAACAATTAACCACTAGTACTACGACCAATAAAGTAATTCAGCGACGGGTGAAAAACGCGAAACCTACGCGAATAAAAACATCACTTCCAAACATTGGGGTCAAACACTCCATAATTTCGACCTCATGAGTCCACGCGAAGGGCGAAACCAGTCATGCTCCAGCGTGGACCTGCTGTGGAGCATCGTGAAAACGTTGGACCGGACCGAACCGAATTGAACTGAATTGTACACATACGGGAACGCTTACTGAGTGGAAAAGTACATTTTCCGGACAATTAAACAGGAAGGTGATCATTCGTTTCCATGTGGGTAGTGCGCAAACAATTCTGATTGAACCTAGCACGAACTCGAACTGCGACGGACGGTACGTGTTTGTGTATGATACTCACGGCATCTAATTGATTTCAGGTTGTTCACACAAACTGGATTTGATCTTGCGCCTATCACACTACATCACCACATCATGCTGTATATCCGTGTACGAACAGAAAAAGCGCAGATAGGATCCAAAATATGGAGTTATCTCCTAACGATTTCATATTCGATGGGAACAACACACGTTGAAGCATACCTAACGTATAACTCTGTCAGTGTGGCCAATTTGGTAGTCACAGATGGGTTTCGTAATCATCGAACTACCCATCTGCAAGTTTGATACTGTGTTCGGTTCTGTACATTCAAGCAGCACAAATGTCGAAATGTGGGCGACTCGGCACTTGGAGATGCACTGTCGTTTCATCCTGTCAATTGGAAATCTACTGCTGCTATCGAGGAACCACCGAAAGAAAGTGAAGAAGTATGGATGCAAAGCCTAATTCTGTTTTAGTCGCTTTTAACCCCCAGATTCATGGTGCGCCACAAATACTTATTGATGAACAGTAACGACGTTTTGGTAAGCCTGGTTCTGATATCACGCTGGTTGTGTGATAAACCTTTGAACAATTCTGTAGTTCAATCAGGAGAAAATGCGATCAGGAAATCACTTGACCGTGTACACATTCACATTAGTCATTCGGTAATTGATTCCACAAACAAAAGTGACGATTCACTTCACTTGCAATGTAATGACGAAGTTAGGTATTGTCCAGGTAAGAGGAATGTGCATACGAAAGTGGAAAAAATGAAGAACCACTTGAAAATCATGAAGCTGTCTTTGACCAGAGTGAATCACAACGGCAACTGGCAATGAACTAGTGGACTTAAAACAATAACTTTGTGGGACAATTTTCATTGGATCTTAGAAGACAGCAGTAACGGACAACCGTTTTAGGTAATCCCATGTCCGACCAATACAGCAGTGCATTAATGATAAGTGGTTCAGCAGCTCTGGTGATTGAGAAGAGACCCAAACGCAAAACATTTGAATTGTGTTCTATAGAACGTACCGAGACCCAAGAGTGACCATCCAATCAGTTCACAACGGAATCCACCGATACCACGGATAAGTACGAAGAATTTAAATAATGATAAATGGCTTGACAGATTCGATAAATTCGAAGGGATGCAACCGCGAAAACTTCGGACTTTGGCTGGATTAGAACCAGCGTCAGAGAAGACAATTCACATGATACAGCAGTCGAAGTGGGTAACTGCGTCGAGCTGCGAAACTTCTGAACTCCCGGCATGGCGTTGTAAGTCAGCTAGTAGAGAACTACCGCGTTTGAAAATTCTATTTTTGTAGTAGGTTAGAATCCGTCCAACTTCTCTTATTAACAGTTATGTATGCTCATTAAATTAAAACCAGTATATAAAGAACTAAATGAGATCAATTAAGACATCACTGACTCGTCAGATTTTGACTAACTAGTCCAGTGACGAGTCAACAGTTTTCATAATGAATAGTTTGGAGGTGTTGAAAGTTTGATTTTGCGCATTATTATCCGCCACAGAGAAGTCCCGATGAGCAAACGTGGCGTTATAATGTTCTGTATAAAAAACAAGCTCGGCGTTAACATTGTGGACAACGTCGTTGGTGTGCGTAACAATAGCAGCAGCCGTATACGCCCGAATATGTTGACGAGAGACGGTCTGCAATTTATCTTCCGTTTGCTGTCACAAACAAACGTGTAACTTCACTACGGGGCCACAAGTATGTATTTAGCTGGTTGCCAAGATATGTGCTGCAGTTGCTTATTAAAATAAGATCGGTGTTACTTACCTCAAATCCAAGAGACAGTTGCGCGAAACTTGCTCTTTTTGGAACACAGGGAAAGTTCGCATATCATAATAAGTTCAATGCGAGTGAACACAAATCAGATTCGAATGCACTTTGCTTTTATTCATGGGATTAAGTGCAATCTGTTATAGTATGATGTTTGTAGGCTTACCAGTTCCGACTGGAATGACTAGAATCACCATACATAGACAATTAAAGGGTTAATTACTTTGAAAAATGAATTGAGGGAAGAGAAGATCGCAGCTGAACCTGGCCAGATTAAGTAACGAAGACGCAGCACATATTGCTAGATAAGTCCGATTTCACGAACCATTGTGAACAACGAGATGCTGTGATGAAAATGGAGCGAAAAACTTTAAAAAAGATTTAAGGAAGCTTCCACACGCTGACATGATTGATCCAAATAACCCCGAGAGGTTCTGTGACTCCTCGATTCCGTGAGCTCGTCTTATCATCAGCTTGCTCGATTGCTATGTGAGGCATCTGAGCTAGTACATCCTGGACTTAATGTAGTTGGTTTCAGGGATACATTTCAACTAGTTGACTTCGTCCCGGATATCAGCGTTCAACACAAGATAATGTCATCTGCCAACTCCCAATCGTTATTTACAGATGTTCTCATTAATGTGGTGATTAATATTACTCATGATTATGCAGTTACACAAAATCTCCAGCTTAGAATTCCTCCAGGTGAGTTAACCAAATCACATTATTTGTGTACTCGTAACGTGCATTTTTCGTTCGACAGAGTTTGTTACAAGCAAGCGGGTGGAGTCATCGTGGACAGTCCACTAGGCCCTCTGTTAGCAGATATATGTACAGGGACTATTTAGAGTGGCAGGCGTTATACGAAATACAAGTCGCATTTTACTGAAGATATGTAAACAATGTATTTCCTGTTACTTTAACCAAAAGTAAAATGCTTCATGTACATGCTAAATTGAATTCCTTACACAGAAACATTAATTTCACACTTGAAACTGGGATCGACGAACAGATGTCTTTTCTTTATATCCCGCTGACTAGAGAAGCAGGCGGGTCGCTAACGAGGAATACACAACACAATAGCACTTGTCTAAGTCCGTACATGCATTGTAAGAGCTTCGCGCCTATATTGCAAAACCGTGACCTTGTACGCACATTATTTGATACAATGACGAATGATAACACCTGGTAGGTTAGAACGGGACGAACAATTATTACAGACAGTGTTACTAGATGATAACTACCAACCAAATTTTATTGGTGTATAAATAAGGCCAATTGTCCCAGAACCTATTGCCACAACTGTATCACGAGAATGTGTTTATCTGTCTTTATCTATCCGAGGGGATAACAGTTTCGATCTCGTTGGATACAGATTCACATCAGCTGTCAAGCGAACGGACGAAGCCGTGAAAATCCGTGTTAATTGGAAAGACGATGCCGATAATATCGTGAACAAGGAAGGCACGAATAAAAGTGGACCTCAATGCTAACGCCATCCATAATTTTAACTGTATCAGTAGAAAAAGATATGACGGCGCTGTATGAATACAGCTAGAGATGTGAGCCATGAATGCGGCTGGCACAAGGATTGTTCATTCGGAAAACCAATCCACGGGCTACGCATTTCAACAGGACCACAATCGAAAACCCCACATCTGCGTACGACACTGGTCTCAGAACGTCATGGTTGCTTTGGACCCCGATGCTCAGTTCTTTTTTGTGGCAAGAACCATTTTATACGACATAGCACTCCATTTCCATGTCAAACTCCATGCTGTTGCCTCACTTCTGAATAGTGGTGGTGTGAGTGGTATGGTGTAACCGTCCATCCTCACTACACTCCCCCCCACCGCAAAGATTGTTCCAGTCGTAACAAAAGGCGTTCAGGTTCTCTTCGTTTTCTCGACGATCTGCGTGCCAGCCTCGGTGCTGTTGACACACCTAGTGTGCATTCTCTTCTGATCGGAGTGTCGTGCCATTTACACAGCTGGCTCCCGCGCACTCGATGTTGACTTTTCTCATTCTTTATCAGATACACTGGGCCACGACGTTCAACTACTACATACGGTCCCCTCCACTTTGCCAGGAACTCCCCAGATCCGGGTCCTGTTGCCCTCCCGCTCCGCCGGTCTCGGTATTTAATCTTAGAACCGAGTTCAAACACAGTCCTTCGACCCGATAACCTCGCAGTTGACTGCCCCTTGGATACTTCTTGTGTGTTTGTCAAGTTTCGGTTGGCCAATCTCCGAGGTTCGGATAATTCACGCGTGCTCATCTCCACAAGCCAATCTCCTGATCGACTGGCAAGCATGGTACGCGTCCATACATTAGCTTGAATGGCGACTTTTTCGTTGTTCCTTGTCACATACAGCGGTGGGCCAACTGAATCAATGGAAGCATTTTCTCCCGGCTACCTCCATTCACCGCTAACCACTCCTTGATTGTGCGATTGCTTCTCTCCGTCAATCCGTGTGATTGAGGATGGTATGGAGTTGTGCGTATTTTCTTGATCCCCGAACGCTCCAAACAGTTCCGAAACTTCTCACTTTCGAAGCAGGGGCCTTGATCAGTCAAAACTGTTTGCGGTATTCCGTGATCCGCCATGATGTGCTCCACCACCGCCCTGCATACAGTGTTTGCACGCTGAACGGGCATAGTGGCTGCCTCGATCCACTTTGTGGAGTGTTCAGCCATGGCTATGATGTATTGATTTCCGGGAGTCGTTACTGGAAAGGGGCCCATCACATCCACCTACCACAGTTCCCCAAGTTCACTGACAGGGATTGGTTGTGTGGGATACTGACTGGGGTGGTTAATGCTCTTCAGTAACTGACATTGCTAGCACGCCCGCACATGATCGTTAACATCATTCTTCATTCCCGGCCAGTATGCTCGTTGTTTCAGCATTTCGTAGGTTCGATGACAACCTGTGTGAACCAGCTGATGACATTCTTTCACAGTTGTCGCCCTCAACTCCTCCGGTACGACCGGCACGCAGTTGGCGCATTAAAATTCCGGCACAGTTCATTCGCAAGTCTGACCAGTGCATTCTGGAAGCTTTCAATTCCGGATTTCCATCGTCTTCTGGCGGTTGTCCTCCCGATAAAAAATGGTCAATCAAACAGTACTCCGAGCTACGATTGTTTTGTAACCCAGCCTGAACTGCTATCTTATCAACTGTCCTTATTACCGGATCTCCATTCCCAGACAAAAAGCAATCGGTGAAAAGTTTATTCACGTAGGACTTTGGTTGCTAAGTGGGCAAAATCTTCGCCACTGTCCGCGTCTTTCGCATCAGCAACAGACATCGCCACGATTCCTCTCCTTCTTCATCTTCAAAGCCGTCACTTCCTGAATAAACCTTTCTGCTGTGTTTCGAAATTCCTTCACTTCACTTGGTTCGTTTGCCCCAAACTCGTTGACTGTTGGGGGGGTTTCTGTCAACAATTGTCGAGCTGCATCAGCCAACTGTTCCAGTGTCATCGGATGTGTGATGAGAGCAACCCTGAGCTGATCCCGGACTGTTGGTTAAACTCCCTCCAAAAACTGATCCGTTAGCATTCGACGTTCTGAGTCCTGGTCTGAATGTACCGGGGCTCTTGACAACGCCGCCCGCAAGGACAAGGCGTAAACAAAAGCATCGCCTCTTGGCCAAGCTGGGCGCCCTTGAACAACCTCATTACCTCCTGGCAGTCGGCGGGGCTGTCGAACTGGGCGATCGGCGCCTCCGCGGTGTAGATAGAATGGACGGCCTATTTCGAAGCCCCTGATGAGCAACTAAGACTTGAGGGGTTTGCAGCGGGTTGCTCCGTACGTAAAAGTAAAGGGTTAATCGTCCAGTAAATGGGTGACATCGACTGACTCTCTTGTTTTTATCCAACTTGTATGTGCCACGTCCTACAGTACGCTTTATTGTGATCGGGGATGAAAATCATGTTGTGAGACTGATTCTTCAAGAGGACAAATATTTCGGGTGCCAAAGTTTTTGTTGACTTGCCATAGGTCATTTGGTAAGTCCACATTCGGAACAGTCCGGTGTGTTTGTCTTCATTTACAGGTTGGTGAGCTGCGTTAAGTTTTGTACGTAGAGCTCTACCGAACCTAAGTTCAGCAGACGTTTTTCCGGTAGCTTTGTGGTGGCTGGTGTGATAAGTGCATAACGCTTGAGGCACACAAGCCTCCCACATTATCGGTGACAACCTCTTCGGGAATCATGAAGCGCACAATAAGGTGTTTCATCCAATGAATTNGCTGTCTATGATGATGATGATGATGATGACACCTCCATAAATATGTGTCTCAGGCCATTTGGTACAGTAGCAATTGGCGACCAGTATGTTACGTTTGTTCGAAGGAGCTGTTGCAAAAGGTCCCACAATACCGATAGCCAGCTTTTCCCACGGGCGTACAGGACACTTCAGTGACTGCACAAGGGCGATTGTATGTTTGACTGATTTAACAACATGTTTACAAGAGACGTAATCGATTGACGGAAACATTCGTGGCCACCAATACCATTGGCTAGCAAGACGAAGAGTCCGCTTGATTCCAGAAAGTCCCTCATGAGCACACAGCATAACCTCACGTTTTAAACTAGATGGTTGAACAAGCCGTGATCCACGCATGATGCAGTCGTACATCACGGAAAGCTTCTCTCGCAAGGGGTAGTAGCATTCTAGCTCGTCAACGATATGTTCGACAAAAGGCTATATGGTAGAAATGTATTGTTTCAATTGTTGGAGTTCATCGTCCATTTGCGTATGCTCTCGCAGTCGCTCTCCGGTTACCGCACGAATTTCCAAATCACCAATGGCAGTCACCATTTCAAACTCGTTCATATCGTCTGTATCCGTTCGTATAGGCAAAGGTAGACAGGGAATGGCATCGGCTACTTGATTTTCTGAACCACGTCTATATTTAGTTTCGAAGTCGTAATTCAGTAGTCTGGCATACCACCGACTGATCCGTAATGGTCTATGACCTTTAGTTCCTTGACTGAGAAATGTCGTCAATGCTGCATGGTCAGTTCTCAAAGTGAAGCGTCTACCGAAAAGGTACATATGCCACTTCTCACAGGTCCAGACACAGGCTAGAGCTTCTTTTCCGCTGGGTGAATATTTGCGTCCCGTACCACAGTGTTCGTGATGCGTATGCGATAATCTTTTCCTGTCCTTGCTGAACTTGAGAAAGAACGGCTTCTACACCGACATCAGAGGCATCTGCTGAAACGAACGTATTGCAAGATTCAACGAACACAGACAACGGGAACAGAAACACTCATCCACCTCACACGTGGAAAGGCTTCTCTCTGGGTGTCGGACCACCCAAAGGGAACACTGGATTTTGGAAGTAATCTTAGTGGCACTACTACGGTAGCGAAATTCGGAAGACGGCTTAAGTAATATGAACAGAGTCCGAGGTAACGTTTGAGTTGAAGTGGATTCGAAGGTTCTGGGGCATTTGCAGTAGCCCCAGTATTTTCCCAGTTGGGACGAAATTCTTCATCAGATATGATATGGCCAAGGAATGATATTTCAGCCACACGGACAGTTTAATTGATAGAAATGGTCTACCACAAAATGAAAACTGAAATCATGTTCGTTAACTTATCCGAAAACGCATATATCATCTATGCACACAATAGAGCCCGGGTATGAAGATAAAGACTGAGTCATGAATCTTTGTCAAGCTGATGGAGCCGAAATTAAACCTATTGGTAAAATTTTGCACTGGAATTGACCTTCTGTAGTGAGAAAAGCAGTGAAAGATCTGGAGTCGGCCGTAAATGGCATGTGAAAGAAGGCACTTTTGATGTTTAATTTTGAGAAACATGTTGCTCCGGAAAGTTGAACTGACAGTTCATCTTGATTAGGTAAAATGAACTTTTCAACCACAATTTGTTCGTTAGGTGCTCGAAAATCTGTGCACAATTGAACGCTACCATCTTCTTTGAAAATTTTAACCAATGAATGTACTCAAACCGAACATGTTATTGGTTCAATCATGTCATTTTGAAGCATCAGATTAATAGCGGCAGAAACTGCTTCCCGTCTTGCAAGGAGTATCGGTCGCATCTGTGATATGGAGAACGGTTTTGCATCCGACTTTAAACAAATTTGGTGGGCCACGTTGACGACACATTGAAGAATCATCATCATCATCATAGACAGCAATACACCAGTGGTTCACACTAATGCTTAACTGCCACACATTGAATCAGCAAACAATGGTGCAGTGATGCAATAATGGCACGGCAATAGAAGTTGTCGTCATAAGTTCGATAGAAGGTATCAGGTTCAGAGCAACCATTAGGTTACGACCTAACATTGGTCCTTTCCTTGTTGCATTTATACACAGCAACAGCAGCAGGTAGAGAAAATTCTACACACAGTTGGACCACTATAAGTCTCTTCATTTCTGAGTGCGTTGGAGTAGCTGACAAATTGATAAACCGTTTGGTGCACAGGTAGATGTTTGAGATGACATTCATACAATGAATAGGAGATTATGGTTATTGGAGAGGCAGAGTCTAGTTCCATTTCAAGAGGAATTCTTGAGGCCGAAGATAGAAAATAAACTGACCGAACATCTGGACGTGGTAATCGTGCTTCTCTAACAGACATGGAAGCAGCAGTATATTCGTCTGAATGTAAGGCATAAGTTGTTTCTGTGGTGGGAAGTTCTTCTGGAACAGTTACAGCACTTCCCTCTAATGTATGTGCCGAACGCGTACGGTAGACTTGCAAAATGACCAATTTTAGAACAACTCGAAGATTTAGCAGTTCTTGCTAGGCATTCCAGATTATTCGGTCGATGTGCTGTTGACGCACAGTGGAAACATTTGTCAAGAGGTTGAAAGGCAGTTGACGGCTTCAAATTTTTGATCAATCAAACCGACTGTTGCAACTTCAGGAATTCAACTTGTGATCGAACGTGATTTTTAATAAGGGCTATATCAGAGGCCTTCTCACAAGATAATTTGGATGCTTCTTCAGTCAAAAGAGGTTCACGAATTTTCCTCGTTCCGTACCCCAAAGATAAACTGTTGTATGAGCCTTCAGTCAAGTTTCTAAGTAGGTATCTTAGGGTACTCACACCGTCGAGCGGTTCTTATAAGTCAAGAAATGAATCCCTCCAGTGGTTCGCCAGTTTGCCGACTGATGCGGAGAAAAGCAAACCTGGAGGCGCATGCGTTGGTAAAGGCCACTAATACTTTAATGTTTTAAGCCTCCTCCAAGGTGATTTTATGGCACAGAGGATGGATGTCAAACTATTGTTACACTTCAGTGTCCAGATGATTGTGGAGAAGTTATAGTTTGGTTGACTCTGTCAGGTCCAACAATGGATTTAACGCAGTGAGCAGATCCAAGTGATCCGCAAATGTCGTTTTCCACATAATCCACAAATCTGGCGTTGGAAATACTGCTGGATCCAACCACAATGTTGCAAGTGCATTCACTGAAGTGAGCATTGAGGTCGACGCAACATGGTGTATCGTAAATCAGAACGCAAGGCAGGGGTAACAAGTGTAGACTAGTATATGTGTAATCCGTCCAGCAGACGTACAAAAAAGACATTGAATCAGTGGAGGAGTTAGAATTAAAACAATCATGATCACGATATATCACGCGATCGTTAGTAGCCAATTAGATACGAGGTGAGCGTTATGGTCTTGTACAGGATGTACACACACAACAGAGCCGCATTATAAGTTTTCGGTGGCGAAACAGTAGAAGCAGGAGGCCAGCTAAATTGGCCCTCAATCAGTTCCATGCAGCCCTCTAATCTTCTGGACGTACTATGGATGAGTGTGCCATCCGCCTCGTCGGTAAGCTTCATCGACTGACGGAGGACCTGGACAAATCCTACGGATGAGCTTGGGGAGTCTGCCAATGTTCCCCGAATCAAGAGCGGTCTCCATTTCCTCAAATTTCTTGATCAGCCCAGCTTCACGAGTGATGATCAGCTTCTTACGGATGTCCCCATAAAACTGATATATGAACTGTTAGAATCAATGTTTCGTCCGACGTCTGACAACTCTAGGCACTACTCTGAAATCCAATGTTTGCTCAACCCATTGACCATCGTGTCGCGTGCCACAGTACGTGCCTCCTGGATGACCTGCGAGAGTTGAGTCCAACAGCTTTCAGGATCTTCGGGGCAGAAGTTGCTGAGACTAGTTTCTAGGCTAGTTTGCTACATAAGCCTTACCGACGCCACAGCCACATTCCCAACAGCCAGCCGTTGGTGTCAGTGAGGTGGTTGTCAGGCAAAACCAGGAATAAAACGGCTATGCACGAATGCATGATGTGAGTCTAAGTTTGCGCTCCAACAGTCTTGAACGGAATCCCGTCATCTATAACTAACAGCTATGTGCTCTATCTGAGACCCGGCCTGATTCGAAGAAGGTGGGTGTCAAGTATATCTGGAACCGGTGCTGGCTAAAAATAGCTCATGCTCAGCGCACAGCTTCAATAATTGCTCACAATTATCCAACCGATGTGATGCTGTCCCAAACCTGCCACCTAAACAACACTCGAAATCACCAAGGCGGCCCATCTGGGAGTTCATATCTGCGGCCAGAACGACCATATCAGAGCCATGCGTCCATCGAAGGAGAGCGGCCAGGTCCCAGTAAAAGGCGTCCTTGACGCCGCTGTCACTGCAGTCGGTTGGAACGTAAGCAGACACGGTGAAAAGATTTCTGATGGTTTTGCGTCTAGAGCTCCCCTTAACAACACATGCCAAGCGGACAGCACAAATACTGCTGTTAGAATGAATCCAATCTACAAATGCGGCTACAGTCGTCGTGCTGAGGACTATACCTACTCCAGCCTAACTGCTATCGGCGGTCATGGAATCATGCGGATTATATAACCAGCGTCGGGTAAACAGTGTGGGTGCCATTGGTTCCATACGTTGACTACTTTTCTGAATTCTAGTCTCTGTAATGCATCAAAAATCTACATTCAACGAGTCTAACGTTCGTGTGAGAGCGGCCTATTGACCAACCTGTTTCACAATGCGAACGTTGAAGGCACTCATATTAATTCGCATTCTGGGTCTAAGGAAGGGACGGCGGTGGTGTGAGGCTGACTAGTAGGAGATGGGACAGTGTTGCTATGATTGGCTATATATATATTTTGCGGTATCTTCAGAATGATTAATAGAAATGTGGTAGAGATTGTCCTGGGAGCTAAATTTGCTAGAACCGTGTGGTGAATGTCAGCAGTAGCATTTTATCGTCTATTCACCTCCTTGTATGCAGTTTACGCAACGAGACGGTCGATGTAGTATGGAGTTAACTGTGTTGTGATTATTCATGGTTAAGGGCTGGGATGTTCACTAGACGTTTAAGCCTAGATTGGAGAACGAGTAGGATTCTCGACGAAAAGCCTTTGGATCGAAAGTTCCTGCCGCAAGGCAGCGTGGGTGAGAGTGTACTAAAATTAGTCTTTCCTCCGGAGCAATATGGTAACCTTCTTCCAACCCCACCTGGAGGACTAGAAGACGGTGGTTTATCGGACATCTGTTTATTGTCCTACTTGGCATAAATGACAATCTCGGTGTGATCAACACATATTCCAGTTTGGCCGAATAGGACGTCCGGATGCGTAAGCCCGTGCCAAGATCCAGTTTCGTTGTGAACCTCATAACGTGTTACAGCTTGTGGATGCGCATGCGCCAGTTACTTATAGCTTCGTAAGTCGAACAACACTGAATACTGCTGCCACGAGTGTTAGAATCACACACATCTAATTATCGAAATACGACCTAGCAATGACAGTGATGAACACTTAATATGAATCAAGTTTTCTTACTAACAGTTTAATTTAATGCACCCTGGACTATTGCATTATGTTGGACAGGTAAACGTCTTCAGTTTGTAAGTCTACCTTTTAACGTTTCGGCTTTTATCAGTGTATCATTGTCTCTATTGATTTGACGTCAAAAATAATCCAGTTCACTAATGACATATCTGATACGGAACATAGGCTTATTATAATTATAGAAAAATGAAGGTGTGACTGAGGTAGAAGTTTGTTCAGCAACTAGTTAAAAGCTGCCTAGTCCGAGTAAGTTCTTGGGAAGTTTATTTTACGTATCCTCATTGCCGTAGCTATTTAGGCTCCCAATTTTGGTGAGTCTTCCAGACTGAATAAAGTCAACGTTGATTTTAACTTTAAATCGGATCGGTCCACGGACTACAACTCAGTATGTCAACGCATGCTACTATTTATAACTAAGTAGTTAATCTAGATTGATTTCAGTCGGACCATGGGATACAGGCATTTTAAATTAAGGCCGGAAAGAGCGAACAGAGGTGGTAATCAGCGGTACATTATGCAACACGTGACAATAGTCTATGCAATAGCCTTTTTCCCTAGTGGCTATTCGTTGGCGTCAGATTTTCAGGCACGACGTTGACGTAACGATAAATTCAATTTCAGTCAGTGTGCGGCTAACTGATCTCGGTCGCAATACGCGTCCCACGGCACTTCTTTCGTTCTGTTCACCCGTGGGTTTTCCATGGAATTGTGCTCAAGTACCTAACATGAACAGCAAATCTTGTTCCAGGAGTCTGATTGCAGAATGGAATGTACGGTGTGGTAAACTGGAATCTGATCCCATACCGAATTCTGACAAGAACATACCACGCAGAGCTCACTTTAAAAAATCGCAGCTTGCGTTTTCAGTTTTATAGCAAGAGTGAAGTGACTACATCGTTTAAATGATTCCTCAATAGTTCAACTTGCGCAATTAAACCATGTTCCATCAGACGAAGTTGGTTCTGACACGGGTACATTACCAACTTGCGTCGGGGGATACGGTAGTCTATTATAACATCACAGAAGTACACGAATGTCACCAGATTAGCCACCATCACTGGAGCCGAGGGAATGTCCGGAACAAAGTTGACGGGCGTTCATGCGAGACTCATACCTCAAGAGACTTCGTAGAAAAATAGTGCTGAAATAGTGAAGTGCACTTCAACGTGGATTGGATCACCCACACTCAAAGCACACACGGAGAAGGCCGGATAAAACTAGCCGCTGCGAGATCTACCCAACGATAAAGCCCAAGTGATTCAGCTTTATCGTCAAGAATCCTGTGATCGAAAGCAAGTGGCCGAATAGAAACTTCAACAAACTATTGGGAATTTATTTTCCCATTCTGACCGAATCCCTCTATCCCGTTGATGCATTCATCACTACTGAAAATGGACAAATTGAAGAACTCACTCGGTTAAAATCCAGGAAAAAATAACTCAGCGCCAACCACGAAGAATGTGCACAGACTTATGCTCGACCCTAACTTATGATAAATTAGTGAATCATTGCGTAAAAATGTTGGGAAGCAATACGCAACACACCGTTTCAAGAACTAGGAACCGACAAGCTTCGTCCGATTTGATGACCATCAGCAGCATCGTAAGGTTTCGGAAGAGCTATTCTTACAAGAATGGAAAATCAAGTGAACGGCACAGAACCAAACCAGTTTGCTTATCATTGCTCATGCCCAGTCTTCACGCAATTTCGTGATCAGTTCAGTCCATTCAGTCATCAAACGGTGAGCCTAGATCTTTTCGTGCGTTTCCTAAACCGCACTAATGCATTTTGTAGTTTTGTGTTCCTATTCGAGTTCAATCAACAGTAAGCCTTACAGGCAATAATAGCGGTAGGGAGAACACGTGACTCAGAAGAAGTACATACTGTATTGTCACACTTACAAGCGGTAGCATCACTTTTAGGTACGTGGACGAATGAGCCGTTGAAAATGTGGCCAATCAGAACGTAGCTTGAGTCTTGGCACGGGTGTGGGGCACAAAGGCAGCCTGACGCGCGTACAACAGGTAGTACTGACATTACCAGTGACTACTCACATTGATGGTCTGGTCTGGTCACAATGTGAAGGGTAAGGCCCCATTTCCATTTTAGGTTGTTATGATGACCAATCCTGGTAGGAGTCCTTAACTCAAATATACAGATAGCAGAGGGTGAGGCATCAGTAAGCCCACAGTTTTGCTAATCGTTCTTATACAACCTGTAAGGGCGGTGAAGACACCGCTGTCGTTCTCTTATCAAAGGCAACCAATTCAAGGAACATTCTGACGACCACCAATCTTCTTGCATAAATCATGAACATATAGCTGTGCTTCTCTCTTTCTCTCTTAAATGATAATCCAAAGTGATCGATTCACAATCTATTTACCGATCACATCTTTAGCAGTTCACAGCCCGAAATCTCTCTCCATAGCGTATTAATTGTTACTTAACTTTATTAATAGATACAGGCCCCAACACCGGCTACTAATGTCCTCCTGACTTTGTTATCTAAGGATTTTTTTTATACAAACTTTGCAAGATCTTTAAAATCTATATAAAATGCATTAAAATCTTTCGGAGATACTTAGCCGATTGTGTTGTTTCCTAACGTATGCTACAGTCTGCAAAAACCCAAACCAAAACACTCGAAAGTCGGATAACTTCGAGTATACTTGTATACACTGAAACAGATCGAAGCATAAACATTCAGTTAGATGCAGTCGGTCTTACTCCTCATGCGACCCTTTTATTCATAAACTAACCAGGAAACCGAACAACTGGCTTTCCCCACATACATGATGACTTCGCATACCGAATGCACGGACCATTAATTTTGTGATGAAAGCTCAGAGAGTTAACCGTTTCATTTGGTGGAAATGCGGATACTTGGACTTTAACATTCACCATTCCGAATAGGCAAAGTGCACTATTGGTTTGAATTGCTTTTCAAGTAAGCGGTGTCCAGAATGTTACGAAACAATACAAATATATCGTCCACGGGTAACGAATTCTGAAAATGTCTGCTCATTCATTCACAGAAGAGGAATGGGAAAGTCATAAGACCAGATGGCGATGCCCTTACCGCCCAAACTGGGCTGGTGTATTTACCCATTGGAAATGGCTGTGTAGGAGACGTTGGGTTCCTCCGGCACACCGTTCCGATAGTACCATAAGCAACACACTGACGGCGCACATTAATCCAAGCATGCTGTAAACGGAACAGTGATTGGATGGAGTAAACGATTTAAGCTTGTTTGCACAATCAGTTGACTCTGTTTATGAGAAAAAGTCAACTGCTGATGGGTTGGATCGAGAAGTGTCAACTGACCTAGCGTGCTACGCCATGTGGATGAGGGTGAAGTAAGTCCATACCACCGTTCTCCATATCAGATTTGTGATGACTGACTTGCAGGTTGACAGCAGTTCCAACCTGAGAGGTCAAGCTTTGAATTAAGGAGCACTATTGGTACACCAAAAGCTGAGATTACTATATGCGCTCATCTGCTGAACTCGTAGAAAGTCCACATTTCCATGTAGGGAACGATGTTTGCAGTATCAATCATGCATACATGAAATTTCGGATAGTGTGCATGTGACGTGTTTTGACTGTTCAGCTGGTTTACTATTTATATAAAAAACAGAAATGCTCCCCAAAACCAGTTTAGCACATCGAAATACCGGTTACATTGAAGACAGTCATTATTGTGACGTGCATATACGGGGTAAAAGTCTTCCTAATAAGTCGCAGACAGGGATTCCAAGTCCACAGCTATTTTTCACGGAGCAGCGCTGAATCACAAGCCATCACAGCCTCCATCTGTTCTTCGCTAATCGCATTCGTGAGGGCATGTATGTACAAAACACAGGAAACGCATGCGTTATACGGGTGGGTACTTAGTGTGCCCTCGCATGTGGATAAGTTACAGCGAGCCTCAGGTCCAATCGATTCCAATGGGAATGGTTCGTTTGAAAATGAACGGGTGCACGGGGTTTTCCCCACGTTTTTCGACGACAGTCGGGAGGTTGCCAAGGTGCTCAGTACCGAACCGGACTGTTCCAGTATATCAAACTGATGTTGCCAATACCGAAACTTTCGACACAAGGTCAAGAAGTGTAGCCGTACACGCTCAAAAGCCACCACCCGTCGCCGTTAAACCGGTAGGCCGGCCAGTAGCGGCGGAGAGTGTCAATGATCCAGGAGGTACTGATCGCCTGCGTTATACTAACGATCGGTCGACCAGACTAGTGGTTTCTAGTCGACACCAGAGCCGAAATCAGCGTTATTCTACTTTAAGTAAGTGGTCGACTTCAGCCTCGCCAGTCTGTCCTATAAGCTGCAAATCAAAGTCGCAACAAAGCTTTCGAATAACGCTCGTTCATTATCGACCTTGGTTTCCGGCGACACTTTTAGTCGATATTCCTGCTTATCAAGATTCAAACATCACTTATGGTAACCGACCCTGTTGCTGTCAATAAGCGCAAGCGGTCTGTCTTACGAGTTTTGATGAAACCTTTGTAATTTTACTGGTTTGGAGAAGAACTGTTGAAAGCCGTTGTTCATCGCATTTTCTTCGATTCTGATGGTAATTTTTCATAAGCTAACCAACAACACTACAGCAGACGGCATCCAATCAACCCCCACGACCACATACTATTGATATTACGCTCGACTGTAAGCTAAGAACAACTATCCCGAGCCGGGGTCCGTGTTGGTAAGCTTCCGGTCACAACGAATTCGTGCTTCCACTATTTAAGCTGGGAATCTGTTGGGGAAGACCTCCAACCCACTTCACTTGGCAAGTTCGGATGACCGAGAACTATCCCGTAGCTGAACTTAACCGACCAAGGTTTGCGCGCTTAAGAAACGAGGCTGGGATATCAATAAGAACTCCAGAAGTAATCAAACCCTTGTCACACAGAGCGCCGACAGTTACCGTACCTTACCAAGTAACAGAAGATGGGGACGTAGGAATTATGTAATGGTGGTAGGGTTTTCATCTTAAGTGAGGACATTCAGAATAGGCTTCTTTCTCATCAAACCCTGGAACAGTCACTAACGTTGCCATTCAAATATCACCGCACTGTTTCACCAAAGGACGGCTGATCAATCCGCACCATATGAGTGACTCGGACACATGAGTACACCGATCAAATATGAAAACAGCCTACCACTTTGACGCCGAACACTAGTTAAAGTTGAGGTCCCCAGGAAACTAACATCTCACATCATCATCATAGACAGCAATACATCAGTGGTTAACA
>QNGE01004749.1:34785-45119 GCA_008508345.1 Paragonimus westermani | reverse complement strand
GCGTCCGTTTTTTCGTGAGATGATTGGGGGTCTAGAAGATTGGTGGTCCTTAGCACCTTTGGGATCTGTTTTACCGGCCCCTGCATATCTACAGGCGCTTGACTTTCCAGTGAGATGGGGGCAGTGGCCTCTGAAGTGTGTGCTTGGGGTGGTTCGTCCGAGGACACCGGTCCCCTCTTGACAGCAGGGATAAGGACCTTAACGCTCGCCTGGAGTTTGGGGTCAGCCTTGATGCATAACCTTGTTCTGGCAAGCTGAGAGCGCTTCTGCCGCTCTTGCAGTGAGCGATCTAGAGAGACTCCCCTGAGGCTTACGTGCTTTGTCTTTAGATCAACCATTTTCACTGGTTTCTTTAACGGCTGGAATTATGACACATGTATTTCATCCCCGCCCCAAAGTTTTGTGGTGAGAATCGGTAGAACGGTTTGTTTCGTTCCACATTAGATTCGTTTTACAGTCAGATTATTGCCCATCCGCTACGATCACGTGATCTGCTGAAATGGTGAGACTACGTGGTATATACTCAGTGTTAGAGCATGCAGCAGCAGTCGGGCCCAAGTGGGATCGCACTGTTTCTTCGTATAACAATGGAAGGGGAAAAGTACGAAGAAGGAAGGGATAGATGAGAAGGGAAGGGGAGGAGGAATGGGTGAAGGAGGAAAAGACGAGAGGGTAAGGAGATAACAATGAAGTCACCTGAGACTATACGTGTCCGACTTCCAATGGCCACTTGGATAATCTAGTCATCTAGCTGTCTCTTAGACGCACTGACTGACGGTGCCAGGACAATCGCCGTTGGAAGTGTATTCCATGTCGTACAGACTCGGACGGCGAAACTATGCCGTCCAAATAGGAATCTACTACGTCGTATGGAAACCTTGTACTTATGGTCTACTGAGACTCACTGAATCGACGAGCGTGAAAATATTTCCGTTGGGGTGAGTTGGGACACAGAATTTTATGTGCTGGTATTAGGTCGCCCGTCGAACGCCTTGTAGACAAGGGGGACTAGTACACATTTCGACGGGGCTCTCCTCGTAAGACAAAGAGGATAAACCCTCTGGATAGCCTCTAGAGCAGAAACATCTTTCTTCCGGTAGGACGCAAACGCCTGAATGTTGAATTCCTGCGGCGCTCTTAACAGTGTGTTACAGATAGATGAGAATCTTTTGATTTTGAAACTCCCAGAAAGTCTATTAAACATTGCTAGCGTGCTCTCTTCACCAACAGCATAATGTTAGTACTAGGGGAGAGATCTGATGCAACAATAGTACCCAGGTCGCGCTCATGGTGGACATTGGCTACAGTAGCGTTACCATCACGATATGGCCTAGCGCTGTGATGAAAAACGTACTGAAGGGCGGCCGATTATCCATGGACCATAGATGCAGAGCATCCAGGTCTTTCTGAAATTCCTCTGCGTCTTCAACGCTGTGTGAAGGGCGCCAGTTTTGCATCTGTTGGGAAGAGCACTCTTGTAGGTGTCACATTAGACAGGACATTTATAACTCACATATTCCGTTTGGCCGCGCTAATTACCGTATCGACACTTCGTATGTGCTACCTCAACGTGGCTCGATGTCCCGTGACCTTTTCACCCTACAATTCGAAACGCAAAGTGATCTCGTGGAACAGACATGTTCATTCGTGATGCACCCGGCACGGTGGACCATCCTGATCATGTCGACACCGCAGGTGCCTGTACAATCCTCTCTCACCCACTCCACCTTCACACACATGCACAAATTATCTCACTTTCGGTGGACCTGTCATTGGTCATGTCCACGATCAAACCAAAAGCCGCCAGGCACTCCGACATGTAAAAACAAGTGGAGGTTTGAGACACCGAACACAACAGCGTCGTGCCTGTACTGGTGGACATGAACTAAATGGTACACAGTGGCATCGGAAGGATTTTGGCTCCGAGGCTCGTACTGGCTCACACAGCAAAGGAATTACGAATCAAGGATTATACTGACATCAACCCTGCTCTCTGAAACTTCCCCACAAGTCTCCGCATATTCAAGCAGTGATCTGCACCAGTCATGTGTACAGAGCTAGCCGGAATTTGATAAGTTCAAACACTTGGTTATCTAGCTCATAATTCGTTAATATATGTCACACTACTAATTAAGTGTTATACATGCATGCTTTTTATTGGCGTCATCATCTTTTGGTGATAAGTAACTCTAGCGCCAGTACACTTTCCCGAGAAATCGCTTAAATTTCTAAAGGAAATGGACATTTTTATTGCGAGAACTTGAATGTCCACCACCATTCCCAAAAAATTCGAGTTTCGCGCATGCTTCTGATTGGTCCGTTGAATGGCCTACGACCATGGCCGCCGGAAACCTATAAATAAAGCCGTTATGCTCCACTGGTTTTTCTTCGGGCTGAGCAGCAAATGAAGCTCGTTTGAAGGCTGTCTTTCTTCTTTCTTTTTGAGGGTTCTAAACTGCTAGAGTTGAGTTCGCGTATTTGAGTTCTGGTTATTCGTGTCGTTTGCGTTATCTTTGCGTTTCGTTCGTGATCGAGGTACTGCTAGCGGCCTTTGTGTTCCTTCTCGCTTTCCTCTCCCAGGAAGTCGTAAAATTGTTGTCGGCTTGCATCACAACGGGAGAGTTACTTGTTCCTGGAGGTCGCTAAAGCAAACTGGGAATAACAAAGGGTTCAGTATGAAGAGCAAAATCGCTTACTCCGCGCCGGAATGACGCTGTTAAGAGGACCTCCGCTACGTGTTTTATGTGTCTCAGCATAACACTGGTTGCGTGTGGCGTCCGCCTTGCTCAGACCTGCGAAGTCCTCATATCGTGGCTCTATCTTCAACGCCCACCTTAAGCAGATCGCACGGACCTCCGTTACAACTTATCATCAGCTCTCTTCTGGTACAGCAACGTGATTTTATCTTCTACAGCGTTATAGATACTGAGAATGTCCTGCTAATTCGGGACAGCGAATGCGCCCGGGAGTATTTGTGCCTTGTGTTCGGAGATGGGGGCGGCTGCGCGATGATGGCATTTGATTAACGGTTTTGTGCGTTGTTACTTCGTGCTAATGGGCGATTTGAATGCACTAACCTACTGAGACAGTCGCGGTGGGTTTACTGGGCTTAGAGAGGTCTGTCAAAAATAGTTTATTGGCTGGTACAGGATGCGGAGGGCTTTGAATCTGTGCAATATGAGTAAGGTTGCCCGACTTTGGCGTACCGACGATGCATGTTGTAGGGAATGGAGAATTGACAAGACTGCTTGTTTGATCTTTTTCCTCGATGGTGTTATCCTTAGGGATGTCTAGACGTTACGTCGCACAATGGTGCCTGCGGGTTGGACTGGGTGAGTCCCGTGACTTCAACTGCAAGTCTATGAGGGAATCGTGGACGCAATTGCAGTGAACACAGTAGTAACAAAAGTCACAGGCCATTGCTTTACCACGAGGCCCCATTACCTTCGAGCATGTTACACAATCGTCGACAGTCTGATTGACTGCACGTCCAATGCTAGCTAACTAATCTGCAAAGCTTACAATGTTTGCGAGAACGACAAGTCGAAGAACATGAATAAGAATTGTCGTTCAGTGAAACTCTGTGGTGCCACGAGACACCGCTTTGTTGTTGCAGTGGACGGTATGCCATTAGTAGCGGCGTGAAACAATAAGCTTCGTGTAACAGAAGCAACTGGAGAGTTTTCGAGCCCTTCTGCGATAGGGAAAGTGGTCTGGGCAGATGACTTGCGATAATGAAGCCGTTCCTTCCCCCTCCAAAATCTGTCACATTGAATCCGAATTTCCCGCATTCAACCTAGGTGAATCAACCACAAAGAGGCCAATCAGAAATGCGTTGTTCAGGAATTGAGCGACTGATACACCAGTTCGAGGCAGAGACCAAAAGCACTAGGATCCAGTCGGTTTTCGTGTTCGGTGTTATGCGGGCGTCCGTCCATTTGAAAGGCAATATGTGAAAACACGGCGTAGCACCGCTCTTGAAGATTACAGTGGACGCCAAGAACATAGTTTGATCACTTGCCTGGTGATAGTATAAGCAAATGAGAATCAAAAAATTCATCAAAGCAACCCCTTGAAGCGCTACTACCTACCCCACAATGAAGGTTGTTTCAATGTTTGAGAGCCTGAGGAAGGTCCGAGGACGAAGATTGAAGAGCTTCCCGTTATTTCCTTGCCGGCCGTCTTCATTCGCCATGACAAAGGACTGTTCAACGAGACCTGCTCTGAAGAAGTGTGAGAGTTGAATCACCATGGAGTTGCCAAGATTCAAGTGGATACACACCTAGCATTTCGAGTCGAGACTCATCCGTAACGTTCCTTAAGCCCGTGACCAGTTTGGTAGCCGCGCGCCGGACACACACAAAATTGAGTATGCTTTTCGTCTGACCGGTTTGCACGACCTGATTATCGTGCTCTAGGGGTGAACTTATGTACACCCCGTGAAGCGTCTGAAGCATTTCTTTGTCTAGGCGAGCAACTTCTCGAATGTTTGCAATTTGCCTGGTGGCTGGACGCACTGCCTATCCGGGGTCTGCTTTATCTGTGTTACCACTCGTTTTTCCAGTTTCCTCGGCGGTTTTATTGATTTCAGCTTGAGACTCGGTTTTTCCAATCTTCTTAATCCGGTCGTTTTTGTTCGTTCAGTTTTGGCGGGTTTATGCTGCTATTTAATGTGCTCATTGAATTCATGTTGTGGTGCCGTCCTTCGGGGGCCACAATATGGATCAGTTTCACAGTATTATGACGTACATTATAAAATTGTAGATGATTCAGATTTCGTCGAACCTTTGAAACGACGCCTAGAAGCGCTGCTGACGAATTCAGAGGCAACGCTGTTCTAGTGTATACTAAGCCTACAAGATAATAATTGCTACCTCAGAGTGGTCCGACGATGTAGCTTGAAAGATCCCCGTTATGTCCTTGCCTGCCATCATTATTCGTTACACGAAAGATTCATTCTAAGGAATCTACTCCAGAGAATGAGTGTATGAATAGTAAATCACCACGGACTCTCAAGTCGATACTCGTACGTGGGATTTATTCGGCCCACGACTAGCTTGGTAGTCGCACGCTGGAAACGGTCAACACCGAACATGTCTATATTCAAGCCGGTGTGCGCAACCCGATTATCATGCTCGAGGAACGCTCTCACATGTACACCGTAAGGCGCTCGAAACCCTTTTTGTTTCTACCCGGAAGAACTTGCGCCCAGTTATCTCAAAAGCGGCAAATATTTTTTTGGTGTCATTTCATGGTGGTTCACGACGAATAACCTAGATGACAACCAGATGCCCACATATTTCTCCAGATCGATCTTCATATCTATCGTGGTAAACGCACCATAAAGCATGGAGGCATTGCCAGAATCTTCACTGAGTGACACGTAGGCACACTTACTGTCATTAAGCTGGAGACTCCAATTGTCTCACCAGCACCTAGTTCCGTCAAGATGTGATGTGTGATGCACCGGGATAGGTGGCATTCCAGAAATCAAATCGTCGGCGTATGGTCGAGCGTTGTTGTGAATATTGCCCGGAGGGTGATTGATGTACGTGGGGAATAACAAAGGACCTAGCACTGACCGATGGGGAACTCCCGCAGAAATGATGCAGGAAGACAAAAGGCCTGATCCGGTTACAAATCCAAACGTTCTGTTACCACGAAAAGTGGCAGCGCAACGGAGAGCCACTATTTGAATACCATAGGCTTCTAGTCTGTGTTTCTCGGGGCCGTGTGAGACGCGGTTGAAAGCCTTGACGAAACCAAAAGTGGCATCTGGGATGAGGTTGATGTCTCTGGCCTCCATCAAACTATCCATGGAAATAAGCATGTTTGCAATGATATGAGTTATCCCAAATCGGTCAACAATATCCACGACCTCATTATCTAGCAGCAATCTCACTGCATGTTGAGACTGCGAGTCGCGTTTCGAAGTACTCAGCAGGATGCGAAAGGGCATAATCAAGATCGACCAGGCTGTTCTCCTCCGGGTAGGAGGTCCACACCGACATCCCGTGAGTACCATGAACAGACCCATCATATCGTCTATGACAAAACCGAACAAAAATGACGTACGCCGCTCACGGTTATGAAACTGCCAGACAGTTCATCGTGAACCATTACCTGAGCTGATGAATGAGAACATAGCGCTGACAATATGCTCACACTCTCGGTCTGAACACACATTTGTGTATGGGCAACTTAAAAAATGTAGGCCGATCCGCCAAATTGAACGCAAATTTACATTCGAGAAATACGGTTGCTGACGCTGCTGCAGAACTTGACGCGGAGTATGAGTGTGATCTATACAACCCTGTCCAGGTTGAGATCTTTACTCCTCTCCTCTAATGCTTGCTCCCCGAGCTGCAGTGAATCGACGAAGTATGATGAGCGCCAAAACCCAAGAAGTGACTGGGGTCAAACCAATTTCTCTATGGTCTTCGCAAGCGGTCCGGTCTAGTTTGCTGATTGTGGTCTCCGCTTTCAAAATATACTCCATTAACCATGCCTCACGATCACCCCTCAGATCACGTTTCAGCTTCCTGCCGATATCTCTTATATATCTGTTATGTGAACCACTCTGAGACCAATGTTTGCGCAATCCACAAACTCCAACGCCGCATGTTGCAGTACATGACTCTAGAATGACCTGTGACATCTGGGACCAGCAGCTATTAGGATCTTCGGGGTGAGAAATAAAAAGGCAACTTTCTAAGCTGGTTTGATGTTTACGTTTTTACCGACGGCATAGCCAGTTTCCCAAAAGCCAGTCCTTGCCCAGCAAAAGCATGAACAAAACGACAACAAATGAACTCATGATCTGAATCCAATAAGAACGAGAGTTTTAAATGAAACCCCGTCACCTATAACTAACGGCTGTGTGGCCTACTTGATACCGGGTCTGAATCGAAAAAGGCCGAAGCCAAATATAAAAATGACGTGCACGATGTCTAAAACTAGTGTTGGCTAAAAGACAGCTTATGCTAAGCGCACTGCTGCAAAAATAGTCCGTCACTATCCAGTCGATATGACGCTGATCATGGCACATTTCTCGACGCATTTGTGAGAAAAACGCTCAGGAGAGCGTGATCAACGTACAGATTTTCAAGCATACACATTTGAACACCGAATTTGTAAATTGTACAATGAGTCAGCTATGTGAATATAGCAACAAAACAGACATTTTAGAAGTAAAACTGAGCTACATACATCTGAGACGTTAGTACTTGAAATCTACACAATTTGATTGAATATTCGATTTGTTATATCAATTGGGACTCCACAAGGTGATAATGTAACGTGCAACCGAAACCAGCGAGCGCGCATGAATTGAATTTGAGTTGNGAAACCAGCGAGCGCGCATGAATTGAATTTGAGTTGTGTAACGAGGCGTGCTGCTGTGTTGTTGGTGCCGTTTCAGCTTTCGTTTGTGCAAGTCATGTGCATGGCTTACTGGGCCTTCGGCTCGTTTGTTCGTATTGTTTCTCTTTTCAGAAGTGTTGTTCGAACCCCTACTTCGGAAGAACACTGTCCCCCGGTGCGTCCATCTTGCCCGCAGGTTGGTCCGCGAAGTCACGGGAAGTCAGAGTAGAGTCGGCTGGCCTGCATGTTACAATCACTGGCCTACTGCTCAAGGTCATGCCAAAAAGAGGTGCCTGGATGATGGAGGGAATGTATTGGTGGAGAATTTGATCATTATTCCATGTAGATATTTCGGGGAAAATGTGCGGAAAATTTGTTATGATGGGGTAGATGGGGACGCATATACCTTTGCGGGGAACCGATGGGCCTCTCGACTTCGCTCAAATTCTAAAGAATTTTGAGGAGCTCGCGATAGGCACAACCATTGCGGAAATTTGAATCTCCGGGAGGGGTTGAATGTTTTCTCGCGCGGGATTTATCAGTGAACCCAAGAGTAGAAAGCGGAATCACACGATAAACGGGAGAACGTAAAGTTGACTTTGTGAGCTGTAACGAACAATGGAACATATAATATACTGGCATAACCTTCTATGTGACGTTATTAGCGTTGTGTTAACTGATGAAATATATACCTTATGCGACTAGCTGTTATCAAATAACAAGATAAGAGGTCGATCATCAACTTTCCCTAGAATACGATTCCTGTCGGATCTAGATGTCCGTCCTCTCTGTACGGCCGCTATATAGAAGGAGAACAATTTTTGACAATGCCGAGAGGTTGCCAGATGGTTTATGAGGGGGAGAAAACGAAGAGTTGCGACTCGAGGTTATTATGCAGTCATGAGACTAATAGTTTAGGTTTACGTTTTTCAAACAATTTTAGCATGCTTAGCTTTTGCATGGTGGTTTACAACGAGCACACAAGTTATCAATAAGTGCGGCGTAAGAGCGTACCAAAGTGATTGGGTTATTACTAATGAACATATGTATATTTTCACATACACGTGTTAACTGTAGATATGTTTTCCTGTTCGCTGGCAAGTCGAAAAGTACATCTATCCTGAAATCGGTAGTTTTGATCGGTTCGAGGGGCGCGTGGTGTAACATCACGCAAAACAGTGGGCTCTTCGTCAGATGTTATTGAGTCCGTTTTCAAAGATAACCTCCTCAGATAGGTAGAGCTTGAAAATCGACATGACGTCCCTTATTGTTAGGAACGTTTCTATGCTTCGTTTGAATTGGTGTATATTCTTACTGGCTCTAGTTGCTCACGAGAGTTTGTTCCAAATGTAGGAATATTTTGCTACGAAAAAATTTTAGCCCAGTTTTTCCGGGATTTGAGACCTGCCATATTGACGTCCTTGTTTCTGGGATTATACTTCGACCTGTGTTGCAAGCTTTTCTCGAAGTTAACGACGAATTTATTGCCGTAGACCTGACTACACATGAGTGCAGGGTTAAGCTTGAGTCGCCGTAACCAAAGATGATCAACTGCTAGCACCTGGCAGCGTCCTCTGTAGGCCAGCGAAGATGGATAACTCAATAAGCTTTTCGTGAACGTACTTTAAAGGCTTTCCAGCTGTAGGCCATCAGACTTGCGCTGTGGCCATATATGAACGTGCAATACTCAACCTGGGGTCGTACACAATTTATAAAGGAATAATCGTGCAACAGGTAGAAAGAATCGCAAAAGTGCTACCTGAATGCGAACCAGCATCACTGAGACGGTCGGCTCGGGCGTTCAGATATCCGGTAGGATAGCTGAATCAGTACTTAATATCGACCGCGGGAGAGCCGCCAGATCCGAATAAAAGGCGTCCTTGATGCCGGCGTCACTACGTTCAGTTGGAGCACAAGCATACACAGTGAAAAGATTTCTGAGGGTCTTACGTCCAGAGCCGACCTTAAGAGAGCCTGCTAAGCGGAGGGCATAAACTCTATTGTTAACAGGAAACCAACGTACAATGTGGCTAATGCCATCATGCTGAGAACTACACCTACTCCAGTAAAACCGGTAATGGCGGCCGTAGAATCACTCGAAGTGTGCAACCAGCATCGGGTAGACAGTGTAGGTGATGTTAGCTTCGTACATTGACTACTGTCTTGGGTCATAGCTCATGAAACACAACAGACATCGACATTCAAGGAATTAAACGTTCGTGCAAGAGCGGTCTGCTGACCCATCTATTTTAGAGTACGAACGTTGCAATCACCCATATTAGCTGGTATCCTAGGTCTAAGCAAAGAACGAGGGAGGCCTGAGGCTGAATGGTGGGGGATGGAACTTACCAACACAGTGTTACTATGATTAACTACATCTGGTGTGGGACCTGCAGAGAAAACACCACAAATATGGATTGGGAGGGGCCTGAGAAACAAATTTGATTGGAAGTTGAAAGAGGGGTCAGCAGTAGCATGTTTTCTCTCATCTACCCTTCTGTATATAGCAGATAGGGCGACCTGGTTTACATTACACGACGTCCAATGCACGATAGAGCCAACAGTGCTGTGAGTATTCGTGATGATATGTAAGCCGGAATGCTGCCAGGAGGCACAGACCTAAACAAAAAGACTAGTATTATTTGTCAAAGCCTCCGGCTCGAAAGCCTGTACCGTAAGACGGCAAATGGGAGAAAGTGTAACAGAACTGACACATTTTCAGAAGATGACTCTTCTTCAGCCCTCAAACTGAGTGGTCGGTGGCCTTCACGTGAGTGGCTGTGTCTGTGTGATCACCACACCATCGTCGGCAACACAAGGAGTTCTACGATTCGCTTAAGGCGATCTTCGGTCCGTCTATCCAGTCTACTAAAGCACTGGTAGACGTGGACACCGGTTGTTCTTGCAGTCAGCCGGAAGACATCATGGGAATATGGCGCAAACACTTCGGCAGCCTGTTAAACCGCCCTACT
>QNGE01004749.1:16557-32618 GCA_008508345.1 Paragonimus westermani | reverse complement strand
CACACCTCCCGGTCTTATTCCTTCGGGTTTACACTGGATATGTGGTGTGTTGGTGGAACTGCAATTGGTGCAGCGCAAGCCAGTTGCAGTGATATATAAGCGCAGGCGTCCTTTGGCTTCGGTCACTGTGACAGGCTAATCCGAATCGGATGCCGCCAACCGTACCACACCATTCATCTTAACACAAGTAGTCAGGGTGATGCACAAACCGCCCAATTGCCTCAATGTGCAGTCATTTTGTGGCAGCATTGTACATAGGCGGAAACATTCGCCAGTAGTTCATCAATGTGCGGTCACAGATCGGACAACATTTAACTTCCTAGGAAATTTCATGCGCTTTTCAGAAGGGTCTGCAGGGTGATTTCAGTCGCCGATCGGAAAAAGCTGAGGCTGCCACAGTGAAAGCGGCTTCGGCGGTTTTAGCGATTTGTTCACGTGTTCGGGTTCGCTTTAAGTAAGCCCAACAGAGTGATGAGAATTTCCGCTGTGATGCCTACAGGTCTCAGTGCTTTGCTGAATATGAACCAGTATTCTCCCCCGTTGCCCAATGGTCTGGTCGCGATGATAAACAGTGGCACGTTCCACACGAAGTCGGACCTGGAATGCGCCTGCTCACAGATGTGAGTCCCACAATCATCCAAGGATCTCCTCACCATCAACGCACATTGCAGCCTGCTGCAATATTACCGCCTCCCATTTGGGGTCAAGAATGAGTAGCTAGCCCTCGAGCAGATCATGAATAAGATTCTGAACGCTGTCCCAGCTACAGCCACTTATCTCGTTGATATCGTTGTGACCGGAGCTGATGAAGAAGAGCTGACAAAACGCTTGAACCTGGGTCTCAATCGGATAACCGATTACGGGTTCCGTATTTGTGAGGGAAATCGCTATTTCTTTATGCACTCAATATAGTACTTGGGCTTAATTCTTGGTCGTTATGGCTGCCGCCTAGGTCCAAACAACATCCGTATTGTCACCGCCACCGTGCGTGCCCACGGCACGTTCATTCTTGGGTCTTGTCGGTCACCACAATGCGTTTATGCCCGTCATATATCGTATTTGAGCACCCTCAAACAGACTGTTGGTCAAGGATCTCCTCTGTAACTGGTCCATCGAATTTCAGAACACATTTGAGGAGGTAAATTTGATGCTTAACAACGATTACATGCTAACAAATTTTGATTACATTCTAAAAATCGTGGTCGTCTCGGACCCTCCAAGCTATGAATTGGGGGCGGCCATCTCACACCTCTACCCTGACGGATTTCAAAAAGCAGTCGCACATCCTACTCGTCCTTTATTGTCGGCTGGGACCTGTGGGTAAATCGGGGAAGAAGCGTTCATCATTTTTCTTGCGACGAAACGTTTTCACAAGAAGGGTTTTGGCTGGCGTTTCAGAATGCTGGCTTACTACGAACCACCACTTTGATCAAAGAAGTGCCTAGTGACCCACGAGACCGACCGTCATCAAAGATGACTGATCTGCCACGAATTTGATAGGAGGTGTACGTCACCAACGAGCATTCGACAGGCAGATGGTTTCTCTTGCCTGAATGGCTCGCACACACCCGAGCCAGAAGAGACCGTGGTTGTTGCGGTGCCTCTTCGTAGCACTGGTTAATCAAGTGTTTTCCGAAGCTATCCGGACACTGATGGTCACCACGGAGTTGCCAACGCAACTCTACGAGATGAGGCATTACAGTCGGTGGTATCCTACAATGAGAAACGCCTGCCGCATACGGGACAAACACTTGACCTGGCGCAGTTCTTCCGGGGACGTTCCACGATATGAACTCTCAGTGCCTGTGTACCTTTTGTGGAACGTGCCGTCATTCCACCAGAACTTCGACAAATAGTGATGCGCCAATCTCACACCGGTCTTCCAAGCGTCACTGGGATGGAGGTGTTGGATCGCAGTTTTGCTTGCTGGACCGGGATTGATAAACGACTGGAACAACTAGTTAGATTCTGCGCGGTTGCGTCTGCGTATCTAAGGCGCTCCCGAATGTTTTGCTAAAATTTTTGCGAATTCCTACGTCTCCATGTTTGAGGGTACATATGGATTTTACTGGGCATCTGCGCGGCCAGAACTCCCTGATTGCCACTGATACATATCCCAGGCGACCAGAACTTTTCCATATGTCAAACACTGTTATGTGATCGACCATCATAAAACTTCGGGAAGTGTTCAGCCGGTTCGGATATACAGATCTTCTGGTTAGTGGCAGACGAACACAGTTCACTTTCTCAACATTTGATGATTTTATTGTCGGAACATTCGATCACCGCTATACAATTCCCAGTCCAACGGCTACGTGGAGCGCTTTGTGGACAAGTCCCAAACTTCTTTCCGTAAATCTCAGGTGGAAGAAACGGCCGATGAAGTGTTGGGGACACCCTGGTGTGTTATCGAGCAACTTCAGACTTGCAAACCTTCGATGGACGAAGGAGAGTTTGGGAATAACACAATGTCAGGCGGATGTTGTGATACTCTACGTTTCAACCGCGGTGGCCTTCCCCAGGAGAGTTGTAATCAGAATCGATTTTGGTTACAACAATCCTGGGGAGGGCCACTCGGGGTGGTCGAAACGCAGAGTAATAAAAACTGCTTGTAACGTTGCGTTATTTTCAGTCTGTTCGTCGTCCATCGAAGGTTTGCAGATCTGAAGTTGCTCGATAACACACCCTGAGTGTCTCCAACACTCCATCGGCCGTTCCTTCCGCCTGAGTTTACTTAAAAGAAGTTTGGGTTTGTCCACTAAGCGCTCATCAATAACATGTTGAACACGGCGCCCGAAATATGTGGCTTCATTCGTACTGAATTTGGTGCAAATATTTCACGCCCGATAGACGATCTAAAAGCTGACGCACTTATTAGACGGAAAATCTTATTGCCGCAAAATTTTGTCCGTCCGACTGTTGCTGGTTGAGTTTCCAAGAATGGAACTACGGACGGTAGGTTCAGTTAACAAAACCGCACAAAACATCGACACTTCAATGCTGACTAGACTGTCCCTTCCCGCGATTACCGTAACTGCTCTGCCAAATTATCCTTGGGTCGGCTTTGCATAAGGCCGGAAAACGTCACTTCTAATGTCTAAGTCGGAACGAACATCTGGATAGGTCATGCTTAACGGCTTCAGCCCACATGCCTAACCGAACAGTCACGTGACGAGAAGGATGCGTCCTCGGAGGTCCTGATGGACAGGCTTGGCCTCCCGTGGCTGGGGCTCTCAACGACCACCTACACAAAGAGCACGGCACGTCAGCTGCCTCACAGAAGATGGGCTGACCGAGTACAGCGGACACTAAAGCGTTTGCAAGCCAATCCGCGGCGTTTTTTGTGCAATCAACGTCCCCATAGGGGAGGGGTTTGGTTGTGGGTAAAACAGACCCTAAGAAAGTGACCCCGCTCTCGGAAATCATATACCTTAAGCCACCACTAAGATGAGCACCGGAGTGGGTTTCAAGCATCACCTCACGCACTCCCGCAGCTACAAGGTCGGTTTCTCGTGTACATTGTCAAAGTGTCGGTGGCTGGACACTGCCTTTCCGGGGTTTGCTTCGTCCGTGTTTCCACTGCTCGCAGTTTGGAGGCTAATCGGAGGTGGCGTGTGTTAGCCTTATTCGTTCACCATTTCTCTGTATAATCTCCTCGAGTCCATGTTCGGGTGGATATCAGTTATGATAGATCTGAAAATGAAAAGACTGAATCCGGATGCATGGATCCGCAGTGGTTGTGAATGGCACATCAAGATTAGCTTACCAATGTTCCAAGGAAGATCACAGCAGCCGTCTTCGTTGAACAATCCCTAGTGGGTACAGCTAGAAGCTAACGGGTGGGACCATCGACTGCGGACAATTTGTACATCCAATTGTTAGAAGGTGGCAGTGGTCCAACGATGTCCAGCTGCACATAGGAAAACAGACGTTGCTTGAGAGAATGTACCAATTGTGGTAACCGTGTGCAGGTGTATTTCACTAATCTAGCACTCGATACGCTGTTGTTCAGAGGAGACCCAATGAAACGTTGTACACTCGAATTCAGTGTGCTGCGTTTTGGGAGGAGAGATAAAGAGCTGAAAAAATTAAGAATGGTACGTTGATAATAAGCCCATCCGATGTCCCGCAAAATTCAACGGACCGATTCCGAGGGCACATTCGAGACGCAAAACAATCAAAAAGGGCACGACGATGGGATAAGTGTTCCTCTTTTGATAGGCTAGCGGTTAAGGTATTATCCATGTAGAGGTATACGAAAGGGAGTCCACGCAACATTTCGTCCATTAATCGGTGGAACACTTGAGCCAAAATACTGGTCCAGAATGGCGTCCTTCTGAACTCGAGAAGTCAGAAAGGTGTTTTGATAGTTGTGTTCGGGATATGTTCTCCGACAACTGGGATGTGGTAATAGGTGCGCACTAGGTCTAATTTAGAGCAAATAGTGGCGTCGGCAAGTCCTGAATTGAAAATAGGGGATGTATGGTATCGCATATCTGTCACGATTGGTGCTTATTTTGATAGCACGGTAGTCGCCGCAAAGTCGCTAGTTACCATGGAGCATTTCTGAAATCATGAGCAGTGAAGTGGCTCAAGAGCTGCTTGAAATTGGAACCATTTCTAAATAAGGCGCACGTTCAAATTCGCCAGTGCAGGTGACAATGTTGTCAGTTAGTTTACGCTTCTTGACATCGAAAAAGTGATAAAAATGTGACGGATAGTCGGCATGGATGAGCGGCCTCTGAGTTTCGACAAGCAGAAACATTCTTTGATAATGCCGCCGGAGACCGAAGTCTAGGATAGGCGGGCGTTCCTCGAATGATTTGATGACTTTGATGTGCGATCTGTAAAGTGTGCTGACCAGGTTGAAGTCGACCATTGGTTGTGGTGGAATTACGCTGAACTCAGCTCTGGCATCGATGGCTGGCCGCAATCCGGTTGATCGACACCTGATATAAAATAGGCGGCCAGTAATTGCTGGGTTAGCGACAGCCGCCGCCTCCACCGGCTGGCCTGCCGGCTCGGCGTTCATGCATGTCGCGTTTGTAACATCTAGGGCAAGGTGTAATTCTTGTGATAATTCCGGACGACCAATGGTCGTTCGTATCAAGATTTAATAAAACACCAAGCTTGACATTCACGGGAGAAATGGTTTGCCGCGCGCGTAATTTGAGTGGTAGTGTCATATTGTAAGAAAGGCTCGCAATCGGTATGAAGAATTTCAACATAAGAAGACAAGTCAATGAGATGGGGACAATAGGGCAGGGAACGTGGTCACCAGCGTTCTTGTGACATATGACAATCATCCAACACTCACGCAAGCAGATACTTCAACACCGCGCATCGAAACCAGTATGGTTTCCTTACACTCATGTAGCCGCGGGTTGAACGTGCATCGTGAACAGGTTCCTTTGCACCTGAGCCTTACTCGCTGACGATGCCACTATCCTCTGTTCCTTCAATGAGACATATGGATCTTATGTCTCTCCCGAGCGTGCCGCTCTCTGTTCTCAAGTATACCTCGCGGACCTGATTGTCGGCACTCCTCACCACTTTGCTTACCACGGCTTTGGGCCAAACGTCTACTGGCTGAGGACTTCCAGTCAGTAGAACAGGGTCACCAACCTCCAAATGTTTTTTTCGAGAGGCCTCGGTTGGTCTAGCGTACCCCGTCGGCCTTTGGGGTTTAATGTACAGCCCTTACCAAAGGCGCCTTGTTGCTCCAGTCGGACGATGGATTCAAAAGCCATGTCCAATTTTAACCCACGCAAAGAACCCAGCATAATGGAACACCGTCGACCGGCCTTCATGCAAGTGAAATAACTCTTGAAACGTACTAACCACGATACCGCCCGGAGTATAGCGTACCAGCAAGAGTAACGTGAAACAGGCTCCGAATATCATTGCGCGCTATTAGCACTGGCTACTGCCAACACTTTCTTTAATTCGAGTTCCTCAGCTTCAATCGGCTTGAGTGGCTTGTCCAGTGGTCACGAATTCTCAAGTCCCCATAGAAAGGCTGGACCACTCAGCCACGTGTAAATTTTCTTGTGAACTAGCATCACAAGTTCCTCGCGAAGCTATGTCTTCCGGGTTTAACTCGGACGGAATGAGTCACCAGCGACAGCTCCAGGTAGACCCACGAATTAGTTGGACACGGTTAGCTACAAATATGACGAGGCTACAAGAAGTGTTTCTCAATTACTCTAGCACGATAACGGAGTCCGTCCAAAGTGTGAAGCTATCAAAAGTTAGCCTGAGTTTGCTTACTGAGGATCTCATGAGTTTAGCTGCCAATACCGCAGATGTAAGTTCTAACCTTGGGATAACCAATTGCTCCAAAGATGCAACACGGGACTTCCAAATCAAGAAGCAGCAAAAAATGCTGCCATCTCCCAAGATGTCTCGGAGATAGCCGACGGCTCCCTAACCCGTTTCGGAAGCGTCGGAAAACATATGCAACTCTGAACGTGTCGGTATCTTTTCATGGGGTCTGGTACAACGCGGTACAGTAACTGAGTCTGTTGTCGCTACACCCCGTGACCACCATTCCCACTTACATAGACACTTTTCGTCTAATGTTGTCTCCCACCTGATATTAACGCTACATAGGCTCTGAATTAACTTCTGACCGCGAATAACAGACGGAGCAATCAACCCCAATGAATCGTATACCGACGCGATACAGGCTATCAAGCCTCTCCGAGTGAATGGCTTCTTCGGTAAAGATACGCGAAACTCGAAACAGTCTTCCGATACGCGTCACTAGACCCCAAGGGCTTTCTGGTGACCGTGATCACCCAGTTCCACTGCTGCTGACACAGGTGCCCTTTCTCTCGGTAATATATCCATCAGCGCCGCTGCTCTGTTATACTCCCACTTTTCTAGTTTAAATCCACCCAGAAGAAACATTTCGCGCAAATCGGACGCTGCACGTCTGGCATCTCCGAGCGTATCCACTGTGATCAAGCACTCGTCAACGTAGAAATCCTCAAACGCAATTCGGTTGGTCAGCTTCCTAAACCGATGCCCATTATCAATTGCAGTCTTCCTGAGTGTATATGACGCGCAAAAGTGCAAAGAAGTCACCCCGAAAGGATGGACCATAACCTCATACGTGTTCGGTGGGCCAGACATTGGTTCATTACCCCACCAAAGAAAGTTCAATGTCAACCGGTCGCTTTCAAGGACCTTCACCTGCAGAAACATTTTCTATATATCCGAGGATAAAGGTATTAAACCCTTTCGGAGCCGTAACAACACACTCACTGGGTTGTTCGTCAGTACTGGCTCCTGCAGCAGGACTTTTTTCAAAGAGGTGTTCTTGTAATTCGCCGAGCAATCGAATACTATCTGCGCTTTCCCAGGTTTATTCGAATTCAACACTTGGTGGCGGGGTGAGTTCAACAGGCGAAGGGTCTCACCTTTGCTGGTGTCAACCTTAGATATATAACCTCTGGTCATGTGTGCCTTGATAATCTCGTTATATCTACGTGCCAATTCAGTATCATGAGAAAGTCTCCTACCTAGCAAATTCAGACGTTTCTGAGACAACTATCGGTTATCGGGAAGGCTTAGACTGTCAAAACGCCGCGGTAAGCCGATCTCATACCGACCGTCCTTGAACACAACTGTGGACCCTACAATACGCTCTGCTTGCTAGTCATCACATGAATGAACCACCTCTTCGGAAGTATGCGCTCAACAAACTTTAGGACGGACAGGTGCTGAACCAATCGTGCTAGCTCAGCATCTCTTAAACGATGAACTTCAGCCTTGCTATTTTCTGAAAGTTACTTGGGACCTCGCAAGATCCAGCCCGTGGTGNAGATATATAACCTCTGGTCATGTGTGCCTTGATAATCTCGTTATATCTACGTGCCAATTCAGTATCATGAGAAAGTCTCCTACCTAGCAAATTCAGACGTTTCTGAGACAACTATCGGTTATCGGGAAGGCTTAGACTGTCAAAACGCCGCGGTAAGCCGATCTCATACCGACCGTCCTTGAACACAACTGTGGACTCTACAATACGCTCTGCTTGCTAGTCATCACATGAATGAACCACCTCTTCGGAAGTATGCGCTCAACAAACTTTAGGACGGACAGGTGCTGAACCAATCGTGCTAGCTCAGCATCTCTTAAACGATGAACTTCAGCCTTGCTATTTTCTGAAAGTTACTTGGGACCTCGCAAGATCCAGCCCGTGGTGGCTTTCACGGCGTATGGCCGACGCCTGACCCTGACCGCTGATCTATTACCAAATGTGCTTCCGGCACGTCGCAGCCCATTAAAAGCCCGAGTTTACCTTCCCTCAACGAGGTGATATTCAGACCAGCCAGGTGGGCCACCGCTGAACGTCATCCTCGGATATGGTTTCTATCCATTCAATCGGAAGTCGCTTGATAGTGAATGTCTTGTCAACCCTGGTCCTACTCCCATTATCTAAAGATTCAACTTCCAAACTCACATCTTGGCATTTGATAGTAGCGGTCTTATCCATTGCACGGATGCTAAGCGTTCGTTTACATGTTGGCAGCCCTAGTCTCTCGGCTGAGGACTCGTCCACGAGTGTGGTATTAGACCCGTTATCCAGAAGGGCATACGTTTCAACCGTTCCGACTGACCCACTTAATCTGACAGGCATAAAACCTAGGCGAACACCTCTCTCATGCAAAGAGATGTTGGCACAGTTTATTCCTTCACTTTGAACTCAGTTCCAGAAGGCTCCGTGTCTGCGTGCAACAAAGTATGACGTCACCCTCCACATAGAGGCCGTGAACACTGTGTACAAATTCTGCAATACTTGACTGTGTGGTTTGGCAGTAGACAAAGGCGACATCGTGTACACTTTCTTTGAACTCCGAGTCTCCCTTCTAATGACATGCTTTCAACGCGCCGGCATTTCGGCAAATCATGATCGTCATCACATACTGCACATCAGTGTGGCTTATTTACCACCTCGACGACGGCTAACACATGCGGCATCCGTTGAGAATCCTCGCGGAAGCGTGCGGTCTCATTCCCACTGATGCGGCCCTGGACTGAACGGGCGATGAGATGACTATATAGGTTAACGGTGATTTAGATCCGCCTCTCTATTAACTCGAGTAAGTCCCTGAAAGAAGGCGAACGACCATTGTTTATGACACAGTCAGCCACTTCCTCCCACCTCACTTGCATTGAGCGAGGAAGTCTATCAAGGATACGCGTAAAGTTGGTTGGACATCTCAATTTAGACGGATGGTTCAGTTGGGACAGCGTCAACTGACAACCCTTCATCTGAATGGCTAAGCGTTGAAGACCATCAGTTTCTCCTATAGCAAGCCCCGGACCGTTAAACACGTCCTTGGCGATAGCCTGAATAATCTCATGCGGCCTTTCAAATCGTCGTCTCAATGGTCCGGTCGCCTCGGTAAATCCTACTTCACTGGGCAGCAACACGTAATGTTTGATAGCTGTCTGAGCTCGACCCCTACAAAAATAAATAATGTAGAACAATTTCCGTCCTTCGTCACTCAATCTGTTAGTCACGTTAAGTTCAAAAATTTCGCATGGAGTTATGGATTTTCAAAAGCGACCCTTCGAATGGTTTCAGCTTGATTTTTGGAAGGCCCACACTGATAGATAAATTGCGCGCATACTGCTCCATGGAACTCCCTTGGAACCCGTAAGTAGGAAGTCTATATGACCAGCCTGATGAGAGGATGTTTGCATCCATCCTCCCGGTTGGCTCGTCACTCTTAACAAACACAGACCATTCTTTAAATCACTTGCGGAATTCTAGTTGTGCTCTCATAAACCGTAGCTCCTCTTCCTTCAGGCAGTTATGGCTGGGAGAAGGTTAGGATGTTTAGGTACACATTACGCGTTTGTCGGTGGGGCTACCACCGACCCAACGGCTATCCCTGGGCATGGTCCATGTTTAGCTTCAGGGACCCCAAGCATGTCACAGTCATATAATACAGTAGACAACTCAACAATCCCAGACACGTCCCTCAAAAATCATGGAAATCCTCAGAATGAAAAAGCGCATGCAAAGAATGAACCAAAGAAAGAACATCGGAATCATTTAAATAAGTTTTGATATCGTCACCAAAGTGTTTTGATTTCCGCTCAAGTGTTGGAGATAGGAAACAGGACAGTCCTCCACACAGAGAGGCAAAGCAGTCAAGCTCAGTGACACGGTTGACCTCAGAGAAGCTTTGGCCGATTAGTAGACAGGAGAACGTCTTTGCACATCAGGCGTGTCAACATCGATTAGCTCGGCCGCTGTAGGAGGACAGGTAGCTTTCACCCAGTTGGCATATAGATTTAATTCTAACAACGCGGGTTTATCAAGCACCGATATCTTCGGATGTCCAGTAATTGTTCGAGCAACGCTTAGTCTCCTCACAACGTCTATCTGTGTGCTGGATCCACGATAGTCGCGTCTGTAAGCAACGAGCGTCTGTAAATTCTGAGCACGTCGAGCAACCGAATCGGATCCAAATGGAAGACGGTCGTAGTGGCGAGTTTCTTATTAATAATGTGCTAGTGTCCAAAAACAATATGTTACACTAAATAATGGAAGACAACAACAGACCTCTATATTGAATCCACCAAACATGCAAGCTCCGAGATTAACGGTTCGCGTTAATATGATCAAATGCAACAGTCACGTAATGGCGAAGTAATCAGGCGAAAATGAAACCAGGGTACATATAACCAAAGGTCCGGCAAGGGAATGTAAGGAATGAAAACAACGCGGAAACAAGTTTCTACAAGCAAGTGGTATCAAGATTTAATAAAACACCAAGCTTGACATTCACGGGAGAAATGGTTTGCCGCGCGCGTAATTTGAGTGGTAGTGTTTTCACGCGCAACCGAAACCAGCGAGCACACACGGGTTGAAGTTGAGTTGTGTAACGGGGCGTGTTGCTGTGTTGTTGGTGCCGTTTTAGCTTTCGTTTGTGTAAGTCGTGTGCATGGCTTACTGGGCCTTCGGCTCATGTTTGTTCGTGTTGTTTCTCTATTTATAACTGTCGTACGAACCCCTGCTTCAAAAGAGCGCTGTCCCCTGGTGCGTTCACGTTGCTCGAAGGTTGGTTCACGAAGCCACGGACATCCAGAGTACAGTCGGCTGGCCTGCATGTTACAGTGCCATATTGTAAGAAAGGCTCGCAATCGGTATGAAGAATTTCAACATAAGGAGACGAGTCAATGAGATGGGAAAAATAGGGCAGGGAACGTAGTCACCAACGTTCTAGTGACATATGACAATCATCCAACACTCACGCAAACAGATATTTAAACAGTATCTTCAACGCTATCAGATCTTCTCTTGCGTCGGGATTTGGATAGTCGGTTAATCGGCGAGATTATCACCAAATCCGGTCACAACTATAAAAAATTTTCAAGCCAGGAGGCAATCCGGCGAGGAACCTCTCCTTGAATACCATGAGCGTCTAGTTTGTGCTTCAGTTTGCCGTGTGGGACATGGTCAATAGCCTTGGCGAAATCAAAGAAGAAAGCATATAAGATGAAGTCAATGTTTTCGGCCTTCGTCAGTTTATCCATGAAAATGAACACGTTCGTTATGCATAACAGATTTGGAGGAAGTCCATGTCAGGTGCGAGAGTAAAGATGATTTGTTAAGAACCAATTGATGATGGCACGCTTTGATAGAAGAGTACGGGTCGCCAACTTTACGTATAGGTGTGACCGTCGCCTCTTTCTACGCGCTGAGAAGAATGCAAGTCTGGAACGTTTGCTTAAACAGCTGATTAAGTTTTTCAACTAGATTAACAGCTGCTTCCTTGTGTACTCTGAAACGGATCACGTCAGAACCTATTACACTGTATGAGTTCACCTTGAATTAATGGTTTTCAGCATATCGCACAGAAAAATCAGCGGTAACGCATGTTTGACTGAAGGTCTCCCGCAGTAGGACAGAATGCCAGCTTGGGGATGCGATGTTGTTGACTGCCAAGTAGTACTCCTTGAACAACTCGACCACAATTAGGAAGTCATATGAAGTCTGTGCATCAGGCAGTCGCAATGAGTGTGCAGAATGTTTGGTCTTCCATTGTCGTCGCATATGCTTAGCTAAGAAGTTTCTGTTCCCGTGGGTCCTGGGGAGAATCGTATCTTGTACCAGTTTGAGGTGTTCACGGGTTTCCGCCAGCAACTATTTCGGGCAATATAAAACTCGCTGAGGTTCTCCGAGTCTCCCATAAGCTTCGCGAATGAATGGGAACGGTCGTCTAGAAGACGACGTATTCCACGTGTAACTGGTAAACGTGAAGAGAAATTGCGCAGTTTGCGCAACACAAGCAAGTCGTACGCTTTGTGAATTACGCTTTAGAATGCACCATAATTCTGGTCCACGAAGTCAAAGTCAAGAAGAAGAGGACCTAGTTAGGCTCTCAGGCCACTGAACTCAGCCTGAGTAAAATTTTGAACCGTGGAACGTTTTGCTGTTTTTGGCCAGTAGCAGATGGGTTCAAAGGTTAGCAGAGAGTGGTCACTGTGTCCAAAAGATGGCTTGATGATCACTCTGCCTGCCAGTGATGATAGGCTCTGGTACAGTGGGAATCTGCCTAGAACGGTGCCGCGTCGGAGCGTGTTTAAGATTTCGTCACACCAGCGTCGATAAGGATGCCGATATTCCGTTTTCACCGTTCTAGTGAGCATACGAGTGAACCGTTATTGTTTTCAGAGGTCGTCTGTGTTTACTACAATGGTGTCGATGTCGGAGACGTCGGATAAAGGAGAATTATAAGTAACCCTAACTAAGAGAGAGTCATAGCCACGCAGAGCTAGTCGAAACCACAAAGCGTCACACTGATAAAAGTACCTATTGGGGCGAACCAACTTATTGCTATTTGAGTGTCTTCTGTGCTCTCAAGTTCCGAACCTGTGCTTGGGGTGTCGATAGTTGGAACGACGACACAGACGGTGTCTCCGATTTTCCCAGCAGGTAGAGAGTTCTGGGGGGATGGTTCAGGAGCAGAAACTACGAACTCCATCCCCAGGTTTAGCTCATGGTCTGCTATGATTCGCGACTTAGTCTTAGTCCGCTGCCGAGAGACTGGACAGCATCAATGAGTCTTATGCGAGTAAGACCATTTTGGGTTGAAGCCTTCGAGGTCCATGTCGCACCGAAGCCCGAAACAAACACTTGTAAGCCTCATTTTGGTACGTCCCTTATAGTTAGATGATCCGATCCGAAGGATGTCTGAGTTGGATTACATTGACGAATGCACTTCGGAGAACAAAGAAATTTCTGTGAAGGACAAGCGAGCATTGAATATGACTGATAGCAGTGCAATACTCGGGCATGGTCACTTTGGGATTGGTTCGCCGTGGAGACAAGGTAAATGGGTATTGCACAACAATAAGGAAATAAATGCAGCCGTTCTATCGTTCAAGCCGATGAACTTCCTTTATCCTGACTTGACTCCAATACGTAAATTTTTACTATAGCCAGATTCTACGGTAATATTGCAATACCTACAGAACACCTCATTGCGTTTGGCAACTTTTGTTGCCAGTAGTATAGGACTCATCCACGACCTTACTTCTGTTTCACAGTGGAGGCGTGTGTCTTCAGAATTAAATCCGGTCGAGGTGGCGTCTGGGGGAGTGTCGCAGGTCTTGACCAAGGACATGAACCTCTGGTTACGGGGTCCCAGCTTTCTGTTGAACTCAGAAGAATAACAGCAGAAAATGCTAACCTTGCGCTTGTTGAATGAAGACCTCAAAATTAGGCGCACTCATGCGATTACCACAGAATCGGACCTTAATTTCATACTGGATCAGCTGGTACCACGGTAATCTAGTTGGACTAAGTTACTGCGAGCCATAGCTTGGTTATCACGTTACGTTAACTTCGTGTCCGTGGTGACATCCCCTGGACGAAGCGCGTCAATCAGAGTAGGAACCCGTCGTACGTGCGAAATCAATGCCTCTTGTCTCATGCTAGTAAAGCTCGTGCAAATGCGCGAGTGCCCCAAGGAACTCAGGGTCCTGAGATTGTCCACCGTAAATCCTCGTAAGGTGAGTAGACTAGAAACTTTGATGCCAGCGCTGATAGACGAAGCACTGCATCTTGGCGGTAGAATCCGACCAAAAATGAAGACGGTGTGTAGCTGGTGATCATTCCTAGTCATGGTGCTGTCACAAGTCATTTAATACGTCATTATTACGAGTCCGCACGGCATATGAGTGTCTTCCATGTACCTGCAGGCAAAAGAAGGCGGTTTTGGATTTTAAGGGGTATGGCGGCCGAGAAACAAGTGTAAAGTGTGTGCTGTCACCGTCAAAGGGTTTATTCTGAGCAGTGCGCACAAACGATGGCGCCAATGCCGTTGATGAGAGCGTTGACAGACGGTTATTCATTCAGGTAAATTGGCATGGATTATTTCGGCCCATTCAAGGTGCCCATAGGAAGAAGCGAGCCCAGACGTTGTGGTGGCATATTCACCTGCTTACGGACTAGGGCGATTCACACCGAAGTGGCCCGTTCTCTGTCTACGGACTCTCTTCTTATAGATCTGGTGTAATCTTCGGGAAGACGGGGCAAGACTAGCTGGAGACAAGCACAGCACTTATCTATTGTGTTTTGAAAACAATGGTGGCGTAAATACCTACCACAGCTGCAAGTTACACATAAGTGTTTGAAAGCTACGCGTGATCTTCAAGTAGGCGATGTAATTTTCCTTCACGAAGGAGCCTCCAGAGGTGTTTGGCCCTACGGTGTAATCACCGAGGTATCCACTGGGGACGACATACACGTGCGCCAGGTGTCGGTAAGAACTTCACATGGCACAGTAAGACGGGACATCAGATCACTTTATTTTTAGAAGCGTCTGCAAAGTAACACCAAGTTACTACGGATAAATCAGTAGGTGTGGATGTTCCCGTCAAGTTGGTCGTTTCCGCTGTTCACATTACTGCCGAGTTTAGAAAACCATCCGGTTTTCGGGGCCCGGCGTTGATTTTCTCAAGGTTTGTTGCGTTACATTGATATTGCTGAGAGTTACTTGATGCTGAAAAGTGACCCTACGCTTTGCTTTCTTCCCCAAATGAAATACATTGATCATCCTTGTTCTTATACCACCGACTTTGACGGTTTCCCCTACGCTTATTTAGTCCGAAATTAGACATCATTTCTTCCATATTTTCCGTTGAGTAACTTATGAGTCCCTTCGTTTTTCGATGCACGAAAAGTCGTTTTGCTCTGACGAAACCAATGACCATTTTTTGAGTGAGCTTAACCCGTTTATTCGTAAATTTGTTGCCGATCGGTGTCTGGTTGTGGATTTGTCATGCAGGCGCTTTCTTTCTTTGATTGCTGAGGATATTCACATTCGAAGTGAGAGAAAAATTTCGTGTACATTGATTCAAATAGTACCGCATTAAATCCAGTTATTACGAGCGCCTTCTCATTCATCGTTTCGAAAATAAATTATCTCTGTCGTTGAATATTGAGAGGCATTTACTGGATCAACAGATTACGCGTAACTCGTTGTGAACTTGAATCGTTAGCGAGCAATTCGATAACAAGTAAGACAGAAATATATAAACAAAAATTGACGGCGGGTTAATTCAAACAAAACTCGACGTACGTGGACAGAATACGCTCTGTGACTTTTCGTCGATGTTCGAAATTTTGCCAAGACTGATACCTAACAACGCCATCCAATATACCGACGATTCACGAATTTTGAATGCGGGTGACACCATTGCAGAACGGATTGAAGTCGACCGCACAAAACGCTGTGTAGATGACTGTGGTTGTGAAGATATTTCTCGGTTTTGCTCACAAACGATGCTTCACCATTGCACAACAACGTTTTGCGTCATCTCTGCAGGTTGTTCGAATTGATTAAAAATGACCTTGCAATTACAATCAAGTTTTGTGCACGCACGTCTTTCTGCTCTTCTATCTGTCGCGTAGTTGCTTGACGATACTACACGGATCTCATCCATTTTTAGCTCCGTTGTACACCGATCATCGTCGCAGCACTAACTGCGTTTCAGCCGCTCACTGTAATCTCGGAATATCCTCGCTTCCT